>MJUU01023223.1:69328-79570 GCA_002080025.1 Modiolus philippinarum
CCCCCCCCCCCCCCACACACACACACCATTGCTAAAAAGTAAGAGTTGGTGATGATTCTGTAAGCTTAAGATAAAAAAAAATCCGAAGAAAAGAACCCTTTAAAATGAGAATAAAAAACACTTCATTAAAGGAAACGCGCCTTATAGTGGAAATGGTTTATATAATGAGCAGCCAAATCCCCGGTGGGAAGACAATCTCGCTTTTCATGTCTCTAATTCTAACCTCGTTGAGTTCCTAATATAGATCCCTATATTTAAATTTCTTAGCACAGTTTAAGCCCTATAGCAGTGGAGATGGGTAAACTATTACGTTAACTGGATATATAGACAGTTTATTTATTTACATGATTTGTAGTCCGCATTCTCTTTCACTTTTTGGAAATTCCTGCGACTTGTTTTCCTTTAAAATAAGAATTAGAGTGAGTAACGATGAAAAACCCAACATTTTATTTGTGCTCCGTTTTCATGGTATGTCATGTATGTTATGGACCGATCTTTGCTGATCGCCCTACTAAATGCGGGACAGTTTCTTTTTCCCTGAAAATGACACCTACAATTTGTTTTCGTTTTAAGGTTGACATATTGTTATTCTACGTTTCGTCTGATTCTTCTTCTTCCAATGATTTTTTTCACAAGCGACTGTTTTGAAATGGCTGAATAAAATGATTTCGAACTGTACACAGTTAGACCACTATATGAAGTTATATGTTGTGTTTAAAAAATTATCAAAATGGTACCATTTCCAAGGCGGTCGCCAAATTACGTCAAATTTCAAGGTTCGATTTCAATGAAATTTGAATTCGATGTACATTTTAAGGCTGCGAATTAGGTGGAATCATTGAATTGGTTGTCTGTGGTGACATCGGCTATTGCACGCAATTGCAAATCTAGTTAGGTTTTCAGACAGTTTTGATATAATCTGCACTGACATGACATTTGTTGCCGAAAAGGCAAATGCAATTTTGGGTGCTTGAATAAAACAAAATTTTAGAAATTGAAAACAATCATTATGGCTTTAATCACCTGCCTTTAGTGTTTTTTAAATCTTTTTATCATTCTAAATCCAAATTCTAAATCTGTTAATAAAAATATTAAATTCTTGTTGGTTCAAGTTGGATTCGAAACCCTTCTGTCAAGGATGTCAGGTTTGATAGTCTTGCATGCTACCACTACACCGTGGAGTGTCACTTTCTGTATCAAAATAAATTTGTGGTTCACTATATTTATCTTTTTTTTGTTCTTTCCACGTTGACTGAATTCATAGACAGTTAATATTTATATATGTTATGCAATAATGAACCCCTTTTCCCCTTGAATAAAAAAAAAACGTTTACTATCTTCACGTTTTCTCTTAATGTAGACAAGTTCATGAAACACTTCATACATGTAACACATTAAATTGAGCAGCAAAAAAAGCTAATTTTGTCCATAACTGGAAATCTCCACCTCCATCTTATTTTCCTTTGAAAATGATCTATTGTACAGGTATATGTGTTTGGATATGGGTTTACATTAGAATATGATTTATGTATGTTGAATTCTAATATAAAAACAGTAATCCAATTCAACATAATGAATATTAATGTTTGATGTTTGATGGTCAATTCACATTTTAGTGCGTGCCTCATGGAACTTTATATGCTAAAGAGAAGTCTTTTTCAACTGAAACCCCCAAGCCAAGCAACATCTATTTTTCACAGTTATTGAAGATGGTATGATCTGAATGTTTTCATTTTCGCGGAAAGCTGAACAGATCGGCGGCTTCTCCGGATCGTTTCAATAAAATAATATTTTTGAATGAACTTGAAAGTCCTGAAACATTTTTTTTTCAAACCAGTTTATTCCACAAAAATGTTATTTTTGTTTATACAGTTTGCTGAACAGGAATATAAAGTTTTCTGTTCCCATAAGAATATCCTGATAAAATCTTGTCCATATTTATTCCAAATTGTCATCTGCAAAAGTGAAATCACCACAGTTTCAGTTCTTATTTTATTCTAATATTACTCGATTAATGCATTTGGAGTTAAATTACAAGACCATTATAAGCCCATTATTCTCATATTTGTGGGAAACATAATTATATATGAATAGAAATAACAGTTAAATCTATTGTGTCTTTTTTTCTGAAACTCTTTGAACTTTAGCCGTTTTTTCATCATTCATTCTGTGGTTGCTTTTATCTGTATCGGAGATATATATACTGGCAACATGGCCATCTGAAGATAAACTTTCCTCCAAGATCGCTTCTCTGCATCTTGATGCAAATTATTTTTTCTTTGGAATCGAATGGCAGATCATGTTTTACAAATATGTCGACAAATCATATAGCAGTATTTTTTGTCTAGAAAGAAAAATGAAATTAAGTAAAACGTTGATTTTAAGTTGATACATCACTGCCTACACAAAAAAGAAAAAAAAGCATATATCATATCCATTTCCAGTTATTATATTTTCCCCATACTTTAAACGATGAAAAGGCCAAAATAGTTCGCATATTTTGATTTTTTTATATACTGTAACGCAATTTTTGCTGTCTCAACCAATATATTTGTGCTTTGATCAAGTTTAAATGTACCGCACAAAAAGCTTGTGTAAACTCTCCTCGAATCTGACGAACCACCAAACCGTGATATCAGTAGTGTTGTATTGGTGGAAGGGAGTTTTCTGTGCCACCTTATCACGTTGTGATTAATGACGTCGACATAGGAGATATCACCAAATTCAAAAGTTAATGCTGAGTATATGAAATAAACACCGGCTTCCCACAGCTCTACTGAGTTTATTGTGCTATTGTACATCACATTGTTCATAAGCGTTGTCCCGAGATAGTCTCCATATGTACTCCACGCCAGTATATTTTCTGAAATATGAAAAATCTGGAGTAAAAAACAACAAGTAAAAAAGTATATTAAAATCTTAAATTAAAAATAAAAGTATATATTTATACAAAGGTTAACATCTGTTAAGTTTTTAAATGGGGGTATTAACAAAATTACCGAACTGAGTTGTCAAGTGCCGAAGTCCAAAATAAAAGTGACAACAAAAGTCCGAATCGATCAAAGGAAGAGACCAGTAAGGAAAATCCGTATTACAGACAAAAAGACAAATCAGGTGGAAGACACCAGAAAAATTGTCGACCACAATGGTCCTGACTTGGTATAGGCATTTCAAAAGAAATGGTGGGTTTTAACCGGTTTTATGGCTAGCCAAACTTCCCCTTCTATTGCGGAAATGTCCGGTAGCTACTCAACAGTCATTGCCATTGAAAGGTCATGATCATCCCAGTATTAAGTAAAGAAAGAATCTTGAATCAAAGTTCGGACGGAAACTTCATTTTCATAACTAACAATTCTTAAGAACTTTCATAACTTACAAATTTCAATGAATGATGTCACGCCTGAGTGGGTTTATTTGTTTTGCATATTTTTTGTTTCTCAATTTTCTTACTTGCTGCAACAATTTAACATAGATATTAATCTAAACTGTTCATTGTAAAACAAAAATAAATCTTGCGTCGATTGAAGTGCTTTACAACGTCTTTGTGTCATTAAAAATGTTATCAAACACCAAATAAAGTACATAAAAAACGTGCGATGATATTTGAAAACGGTTGTTTATACCGGCTCAGAAGCTGGGTCTGAATCCTTTATCTTATTACAGCAAAAACTTGCATATGTTCATACAGTGGAAAGTACTATTCAGTGCATAAAATTTGCAAAAAAAGAAAAAAAAAGATAAAAGAAAAAAAAAAAGAAAAAGAAAAATAGTGGACGGACATAAAGTAGATTTTACGTGGTTTTCTTAATTTTACATAAGTGGTATATATAAGATGAATTGTATTGGGCTAGCAATTGTTTTGTTTAATTCAGATAACACATAAATATCCCACAGTTTGTTCCTTTAGATTCATATTTAATAATATATACAAGGATTTAACTGTTTGTTGCCGTCGAAAAGCAATTGCCAATGTTTAGGTTTAAGGTTTTTGCTCTTTTCCTGTCGTGGTTATGGTCTTCTTTACGTGAAATTACATGTATGCCTCTGTTTTCGTCACAATAACATTTGTTTTTGAATGAAGTGGAATCTATCGCAATCGTAGTTCTGTCTTCAGGTACATGTGAGTTTGTTGTAAATGTATAAAAAAGACATAAAATGTGGGACACAATCTCGAATACATAAGAAGCAAACTTAAATACGAGGAAATATAGAAATAACAATATCGCCCCAACATGACTCGTTGTCAGATCATCCTAAGTTCTATAAAGACATGAAATTCGCAAAATGTGATAGTTTACAGAATACTTTTTTCCAATAGTACAAATATTCAGTAATTTGTTTCTAAAGGAGTAAACGTTATTATGAAAGCTTATTTGGGTCATTTTCATGATGAAAAAAAAATATTTAAGTCGTTCCCACGACTTGTTAAGTCGTTCCCACGAGTTGCAAAGTCGTTCCCACGACTTGTAAAGTCGTTCCCACGAGTTGTAAAGTTGTTCCCACGAGTTGTAAAGTCGTTCCCACGAGTTGCAAAGTCGTTCCCACGAGTTGAAAAGTCGTTCCCACGACTTCTAAAAGTCGTTCCCACGACTTATCAAGTCGTTCCCACGAGTTGATAAGTCGTTCCCACGACTTGTTAACGACTTGATAAGTCGTGGGAACGACTTTACAACTCGTGGGAACGACTTGTAGAAGTCGTGGGAACGACTTGTAGAAGTCGTGGGAACGACTTGTAGAAGTCGTGGGAACGACTTGTAGAAGTCGTGGGAACGACTTAACAACTCGTGGGAACGACTTTACAACTCGTGGGAACGACTTTATAACTCGTGGGAACGACTTTACAAGTCGTGGGAACGACTTTACAAGTCGTGGGAACGACTTAAATATTTTTTTTTTCATCATGAAAATGACCCAAATAAGCTTTCATACGTTATAGAGTAATTATTTAAAGAAATATGCAAATTTATTTATTACACATTTCTTCTTATTTGTTGACATAAAAATAATCTCAGTCCAAATTCACATTCACGCTAACAATCAGTTTCCTCTGTTTATAGAATACAAACTCAGTACACACGACTATTTTTGCCCTTTCAACCAAAGTTACACTGCAAGGTTTGCCTACATCTATTTCGATGTGCCCCGTGTTGTCTATCGATGTTGTTTTTGTCCTTATTTTTGTCTTTCGTCGGGCTACCTAATGACAAATATTTGTAGGCATACATTGCCCGATTTTACTTTTTTTCTCATTGACCGCTCACGACATGTGTTGCTTCAATGACATATTTTAGCTGCGATCGATGTTGCTCAACATTTTTATTCTCTTCTTGTAACCCTGGTGCTTTCAGCTGGATAACCCTGAGCATCGCCCAAGTTGGCACTCCATGGCGGGTGGGGAGCAAGGGAGTGACCTTGATATAATTTTTGTCAAGAATACCGCTTAAGTGAGCGCTAGGGGCCTTCTTGATCTCGCTTGAGGGGGTGAATATTGTTCACCTCTAGTTGAAGACACTCTGGGGATATCAAGATGTAGACAGGAATAAAAGCCCTGTCCTTGATAAACTGGAGTTTTCTATGTATCATGTGCGTTTTTGTCACATGTACATTCACTCCATATCCTTTCATTTTTCAAATCAAATCATACAAGATAAGCCTTATATTGACTGCGACCTCGCAAACAAAACCCATATTTAATCACATTTTCTACCTTTAAGTTTATCCAGATCAAGGTACATGTGTATCGAACTCTTTCTATTTCTCCACCATTTCATTTTCTCGTAGATCTCATAATCTATCAAAACAGAATTGGAAAATTTACTTTTGATGGCAGCAATGACCACATTTGTAAGGATGAAAGATTAGTAATTAAAACTTCCGATGCTTTCGGAAAAACATGATGATTTTTTACAAAACCCTTCGGGAAGTTTTGAGTTTTTTTTCTGGTGTGGCGGAGTTTTCCAGCTGACTAGGTCCCTATAGCTAGCTGTCAGTTTACCGAGGAACACTCCTTGACCACCTTTTTAAATTCTTTCCTTCACAAGACAGTGGACATGGAGTTAGAAGTCTAACTGTATTTGGTTATGTTGCATGTTTATTATACTACAAGGAAATGGGATGGAGCTTTTATAACTCCTTTGGTTATTGTCCTGCGCTGTTTTGATTTTATCTGCCCTGAACGGTCATAAGTTGCCGAAGTAGCCATCTGCTAATACGAAATTCGGTATTTAGCCGTACGGAAGAGTAAACAAAGATTTCAGAGAGTATAACGATAATATCCAGTATCTACAAAGGGGGCTTCTTAAACGAAAGACTGGTACAAGCTGACCATCAGTCGGGATGTTTCAAAGTGGAAATCGTTTTATTTTTTTCACTATAGGGATCAGTGTTTCACAATGGATAGTCTTTCAATAATTTAATAAGAAGTCCTATTAAGGAAATTTTAAATTAGTATTTTTTTTTAATTTTCTATGCTAGAGGCCAACTTAGATGGAATCTTGACTTATACAGTTGTTAAAAGGGAATTACCTATGGGTTTCTTGGTCTTTGTATCAAATTAGAAAAACTTTTTCAGCAGAGAACTTTGAAAGTTTTTCTTAGGCACTCAAAAGGTTGTTTAAACCATTGATCGAGTGTAAATTCATTTTTAAATGTACTATCTAGGAGCTTTGTAACCAAATGTCTGTCTCAATAGGGTAGATGAACTTAGGCCTATGTTAAACTATGAAATATATTGGCTGCCTTCTCGGAACATAACCAGTTCTGTTAGATGATCATTTTCAAGGCAAATCATTGAAGATTAGTGTGCTATTCCGTATAGAGGGCCATTGTTATCATTTTTCAATTGACATAATTGTTTCAGTTGAAATTTTTGGATTGTTTTCCATAGAAAACAGCGTGGAATTGTTCCCCTTTTACGTCTTTTGTCAATTACACAACATCTTGTGAATTTAGTTCTTTACGGGCGACATCTAGGAACCTTTGTGACCAAATTTGGTTTATCATATGATAATTCCTTATATAGATGCACTATTATGCTTTCAAATTTTGGTATCTTTATTTTTTGCAATGTCTTATTCTGACCACCCTTTCATTGTGCCCACATCTCATGATTTTATTATGCCAAGTTTTATTGCATTTTTTATTTTGATGAATGGTTGTTTTAGTGTTGTTATTGTCTTCTGTAAGTCTTTTTGTCGGGCAACGGATGACAGCGATTGTGGGAACACTTTGCCAGTCAATTTTATGCTTGTTGATGATCCTGCATCAATGGACACAATTGAAGTCATGGATGTAGCGTTGCTCGACATCTAGTAAGGAATTCCGCTCAGACCGGTGCTAGGGGTCGTCTTGAACTTGCTTCGAAGTTTGAGCGCATTGTTGATGGCCTCGTTGTGACTTTAAGATGAAGAACAACAATAAAAGCTTTGTTTTACCATGTATTTGTAGAGACTTTGTCTTATGTGTATTTACAACATATCTCTTCATTAAATATTTAAATAAGCCAAGGCTACATGCTAAACTAGTGAAAACCATCTTAGAACGGGCTAAAACATGTAAATGAATTTTGGAGACATTATTATTTCTACCAAGTATGGCTGAAGTGTCCAATGTCTTTGGATTTTATCTTTACACACATCTTTGAAAATTATATACGATAAAAATATTCATTGAAATATTCGTTTGCATTTTGTGGTATATGAAAAAACCATTAACAACAAACAAAACACAACTTATATTTTTTACACTTTAAAAATTGACTTTTCTGCAATAAGGTAGAAGTGTAGACTTCACAAAAACAAGTACACACAGATTGACGTGAAAAGTATTAAATCACAATGATAAAACAGGAAAATCCATTTTTTGTCTTGCATTTTTTTAGTGAATAATTAGGGGACTACCATTTGATTTTCAGGGGGGGGGCTTGGGCGATTTTGTAAATAAATGATTTAATCGTGGTGCCAATGAAAATGAATTTTCTTATTCTTATCCTCCTTGTTATGAAAATAAATAATTTTATTTTGATTTGAAGAATTTTTTTTGTTTCAAATGCAAATGAATAATTTGATGGGACACTAAGTCTTGGTGAAAAAAAATAATTTTTTCGAGATTTTCGTGAAAACAAGGACGTATATTTCTAAATATACGTCCTTGGTGAAAATAAATAAATAAAATCACCCAAACCTTCCTTGAAAATCAAATGGTCGCCCCCTTATACAGGTGAAAAGAATTGTCTTTTAAAATGATTATGCATTTTGTAAAATCATCGCTTTAAAGTTCTGTAATTAAAACAATGATCTCCTGAAAATCCTCTAGCTTGTCAAAGCTCTAGTTTAAGCAAGGTCTGTCGTCTTACGAATGAATCTCCTAAATCAATGTTTCAACCATCTTTGCTCATAGGTTAACATTTTGTGGTTACTTCATGATTAACAGCAATAAAAGTGTTGTTCCATTGCTCAATTTTGTCTGTTATTTACTCTTTATTTTGAAAAAATAATATCCAATATTTTAATCAGAGATATTGTTTTGTATAAGGCCGTGAAAAAATAATTTATTGGTTCTCAAGCCCTCCCTCATCTACTTGTAGGCTTGAAGAAAGCCCATCATTGTCCCTAGTTTTTGTCATTTCAAAAAATAAAGATAAAAAAATCACCTCCCTCACTACATTTTTGTTGTTGTTTTTTAATGTAAAAAGCTGCCTAATCTTTTTTTTTGGCAAATAAAAAGATGAAAAATTATTCCCCCCTCATCAGTTTCAATGAAAAATGGCCCGAGAACCAATGATGGACTTCGTACCGAATTATATAATAGAAACATATATCCCTGCCTATTTATTCTAAATAAAATAGTTAACTATGGTACACTCACCAATAGCTGGTATCTTTTTCGTAATTTCAGGATCCATCATCTAAAATAAGTAATTGAAAAAGAAATTATTATACTGGGAAAAGTCCATGTAGAAAACATATGCCACATAGTCCCCGGACCGAACAGCATATCTGCCCTGGAAAATGAGTTCGCTGTACTCATCGGTATAAAAGCAATTTTTTTGTTGCAACAAATAATCATACATTTCTAGTATATGAAACCATCAGGTGATTTTCTAATTTCCCGTGCAAAGGTGTCGAAAGCGCCATTTTTAAATTGGCACCCATGATTTCAGAAAATTTACCTCACAGCTGAAAACTCTATATAATTTAAACAGAAATAAAAATCATGTTCTTATAACATGTTGTAAGCTTAAGGAAAGGATTCATCTATACACAATTACCGTATTTTTGTATCTATGACAACCGGAAGTGAGCTCGTGACGCGTGTTAAGCTCATTCCAGGCAAAAAGACAAAACTCTGGTGTTGTTTTTAACTTTTTAATGCAATGTAAGTCAATACAAGTGACTGTATTGCCAAATTATACAAAACAACTATTACACGAACTAAAATAAAGTAGAAAACCTGATTTAAATACGTAAAATCAAACACAAGGTACAAAAACAAAGAAAACTATGTACATGGTTAAAAAGGCCTGTCCTCTAATGTGTGACTTCAATGGCATGATTGTATCTACTTGAATATTCAATTCAATCTGAATCAGTCTATATGGTAAAAGGGAACCTCAAGCTCCCGAACCATGTCAGGGTCACAGTCCACAAGGGAGATAATAAATTATATATTTATTTTCATAAAATAGAGATATAGTTTGCATGATTATATTGCACTACCCCATAAAAATATTGATAACATACATAGTATTCGCAAAATTACGGAAAACTATGTACATATGTACAAAATAACCATAGGATCGCAATAAATCAATATTTACAAATACATCAACCCTTCTTTGTAAAATATTAACCATGCTAGTTTGGATCATTTTTATCAGAAGAAAAAAAGCGACAACCGACACCAACACCGACAACATTGTTATCCTTAATGTTGTGAGTTCTAGCAACCTTCACACAAACAAGCTTTAGTACAACGTAATTCAGTTGCTTCACAGAATACTGCAGTGCACAATTTGAGGATTTGAAACCACACTTGACCGTTTCTGTGATTTGTTTAGGCATTGAGTCAAGCATCAGAAGTATGGTAATACATCATCACTTCCTCCTCAATCCTCAATCTTATGATCTAAGGGCAGCAATGATCTCTTCTGTGCTGTTTATTTTCTCTCCAGGTGGCTTTTCCTACCGGTACATTTTTTCTTAACCCCCAACCATCTGGATTTGGTATTGCAGGATTTGGCTG
>MJUU01023223.1:91279-107908 GCA_002080025.1 Modiolus philippinarum
TTGTTTCATTTCAACATGTGCAAGCTATGTCATGAAAATTTATAGTCAATGATTGTTACGTTATTTATTAGAAACTATGAAGTCTTCCGGAGATTGTACAAAGAAACCAAAAAAGGGAAAAAAAACAAAACAAACAAACAAACAAACAACAAACAAAACCAAAAAACAAAAAACAAAAAAAAAAACAACCCCAAAACTATGTAACAGATAGATATATGACTCATCAATATTATGAACAATATGCAATGACATGAGAACTATACATGGCCACTGTTTCTTTAACCAATCTCGAAGTCTGTTAGTATAAATCCTGGTGATTATTAATTAAATATCGAACTTACTGAACATTTAATTTCTGCATATGGCAATTTCGATAATTTATGTTTCTTCAGTGCAGACAAAATTTATACATTTTGAAGACCATAAACTCAAAAATGTTTAAAACTGATAGAGAAGATATAACCGAAAGCCAAAATCAGCTAAGGACAGACCTTTGCATGAGTGAGATACTCCTAAGTTTTCAATAAAATTTACAAGAATTTAGATATTGCATGTTTCCAAACAAAATCGAAGTACTAACTACTTGGCTGGTGAATAACCTCGGAGACTTACAGTCTACCAGCAGAGGTATCGACTGGGTGGTAACAAATAACTAAGTACCGAAATTACTGTAAATTGATTTTCTGCATACGCCTATTTCGACAACTTACGTCTCTTCAATGCAGATAAAATCTAAACATTGGGAAGACCATAAACTAGATTAAATAAAGCACTGATAGTACATCAGAAGTCGCAATGGACATCATCGGAACTGAAATATTACTGTTTTTTATCTGTTATTTGATATATATCATCATTGAAAAACGTTTCTGAATAAGGATACATGTATGAATGTTTGAATTTGAAAAAGAAAATGTATATGATATGTTAGTTTGGGAAAAATAATACTCTCAGTTGAACATGAGTGACAGTGACGTAGATCCAGACATGGAATTCTTCTTAATATAGTATGAACGAAGTTGCATGTAGCCTTCAAGAATGCTAATATAAACATTATGACTATACTGTCATCTTCAGGTAAACATAAATCATTCTACCGCTGATGCCTATGACAGAAAGAAGACCCTTGCAGAGGGCCTACTGGATGTATCTTTATTGATTGCCAGCGCCACGGAACTAAAAGCTGTCATCTCCAACGGACCATCTCATGACTACTATATTGCGTTGCTTATTCTTATTTCGGTATCAATCTTCATACAGTTAATTGTCGCCGTAATGTTATTAATTATTGGAGCAACAGAAAAGAAAGAAGATAACAAAGACAGGCTACATAAAATGAATCATGCTACAATTGGACTCATTTTAGTTGTTACTGTCGCCAATATCTTTGTAGCTGCTTTTGGAATAGAATCAACTAACTGAATAAAAATTACAAATATACCGATGTGACTATCCTTTTCATTGCAATTAATGGCTGAAACATTAATTATCGTTGCACAAGTATGATTTTCAGGCGTTTGATTTTCTTCATATACAATGTATCATCATATTGCACCGGATGGAATTGTACTACTGAACAATTAATGCGGCCCCTTTTAGAGGTGGATATTTCTTTATGTAGTAACATGTGAAACTTGAATTTCCAATCTATAAATTTAGTCATTAACCATCACAGTTTAATTTGTGAAAGAACCAATCCTGATACACATGCAAATTAGTCACACATCTAATTATAATGAATGAAATATTCAGAAATAAAGGAGCTATAATGACAAAAAGTTAAAATCAAAAGGAAGTTTGTTGTTTCAGCTGACTCGGTATGTCTTTCTGTCTCACGTTTGTATCTTAAATAGAAAAAACAGAAGGGAAACGGGGAATGTGTCAAAGAGACAACGACCCAAAGGGGAGTAATAACAACTCAAAGCCACCATAAGACCT
Organism: Modiolus philippinarum; assembly: GCA_002080025.1. Taxonomy (NCBI): domain Eukaryota; kingdom Metazoa; phylum Mollusca; class Bivalvia; order Mytilida; family Modiolidae; genus Modiolus; species Modiolus philippinarum. The sequence goes on from MJUU01023223.1 coordinate 93,218, forward strand.
TCAATGAACGGTGAGAAAACCCCACACCCAACGGCAGGTCGGAGTCGGCCCCTGAACAAAGAGCAATCAAGTCTAGCGAAATAAACATCATCCTAGACTCCTATAGACATAAAGTAAACTAACTTAAAAAGGAAAAGACACACAAAGGCTTAATAAATTCCTGACTTAGGACAGGCGCAAACCTGTTGCGGCGGGGTTAAACTAGTTTTATTGGATCCAAACCTTCCCCCTACAGCCAATTTGATAAATCAAAAAACAATCGTAACAACAGTAAAATTCAGTTGGCAACAGGACTGAGTCAATTGTGAAGAACTAAATATACGGACAAAAACATGAAATCACAAGAGACTACTAACAGTTAACTGACATGCCAGCTCCAGACCCATCACCAACTGACAAAGTAAGTTATGTACCCTTCCTGTGCGGAGTTTAGAATAATGATTTCATGTATATACCGGAATACATAACCCGTGTCCATGCAATACAGATTTTAGAAATTTAGAATGTGTTTAGTTAAATTGCAAAGACCCTATCAAAGAAATTAATGTTAATACCAAAGAAGGCCATACGTAATGACTTGACGACAATACCGTAATTATAACCCTTATGAATTAGACGATTTAAAGTTTTTATAAGTTTGTTAGGCGAGTTTAAGTATTTTTTACTCTTATGTAAAACATTACCGTAAAATAAGGGATGTGAAATACCAGCCTTGATAAGATGTTTACAGGTTGCATTGTATTTATGAACTAAGTCTTTATATCGATGATAAAATTTAGTAAAGGTTTTAACTAGTTTGTGTTAACGAAAACCCTGATGTAATAGTTTTTCAGTTATGAAAAGATTCCGTTCATTAAAATCGCAAACGTTATTACATACTCGAGCAAATCGAACAAGTTGAGATATGTAAACACCATATGATGGCGCTAATGGAACATCGCCATCCAGAAATGGATAATTAAATATGGGAAAAGAAAAATCATCCATTTTATCATAAATTTTAGTATCTAATTTACCATTCATTATATCAAAATTGATGTCTAAGAACGAACAATGATGATTATCAGAATTGGCTTTATTCAAAGTAAGTTCTTTAAGGTAGATGTCCTTGTAATACGTATTGAAGTCGTCATTACTTAAAGTTAAAATATCATGCAAATATCGGAAAGTGTTGTTAAACTTTTAAATTAAATGTTGTTTAGATGGGTCTTTGCTGATGTTGGTCATAAACTGAGGTTCGTAGCAGTACAAAATGAGGTCCGCTATAAGTGGTGCACAATTGGTACACAAAGGAATTCCTATGACCTGGCGATAAATACAGTTACCGAAACGAATGAATATATTGTCAAGTAAAAATTCAAGTGCTAAAATCATATCAAAACAAGTCCAGTTAGTTGAATTCTTTTGTTTTGTATTACTAAAATGTGATTTAAAGGAATTAGAACAAAAATATTCACAATCGGATTTTTTGAATGCCCATTGAATAAGACGTATGAATTTTTCCTTTATAAGATTATGTGGTAAGGTAGTATAGAGGGTAGAGAAATCAAAACTTTCAAGGGATTCAAAAGGGGCATTATAAGCATTCAATTTATCGAGAACTTCCAATGAATTTTTTACACTCCAAAAATGATTGACACCACTGCTAAAGTATGCAAATGTGTATATATTATAAATTTTTATTATAAAATTCAAATTCTTTTAACAAATAAATTAACGAAAATACAACACAAATTTAGGCCGTAACATTCAAGGTTTTTCAAAGGTAAACTATTTACATGTACAAAACACTCACCGCGTACCTCGTCACAATTGGGGAGACGGAAGTGTGTAGCGCGGGGATACGGAAATCGAAGCGGCAGATACCAGGGTAGTAGAAGAAAATGTCTTGATACTTTTGTACACGATTTAGCTGTTACATGCGATATATTGCACGGAACAAAGTGATCATTTAGGAGTATTTTGATGTTAATGTATCCGCATTAATCGCCCTAGAAGTTGGTGAACACTTCTGCAATATATGACAACTGTTGTCAGAAACGAAAGTAGCACCGTTTTCTTGATCGATTTTGCAAAATAAAAAAGTAAGCACAGATGTATATGTGCATAAACATTTACCTACTGTTATTTTCTAGAAGCACAACATCATATTTCATACATAAAAGCCATGAAATCAGCATACGATCAATAATTTTCCTCGGGCAAAATGTGCCGACGGGGAGACAAACCATGGTGCAGCTAGGGGACAATGAGTAAAAACAAAATAACATTATTTTCACGTTTTATTTGACAATTAACGGTACTTTTATTTTTTTCATGATACATAAACTTCACAGATCAAATCTACAAATATTAATAAAGACGAAATGTCTATCAATAGTACAGTACACCTCTGTGCTGGCCAAATTCTGATTGTTGACATTTTATTACAGCAGTTGGCCTATCTTCTCCATGGAAAAACTCATCCTTATACATGTTATGTGGTGTTGGCTTTTCTGGTTGTTTGTACCCTTTCCGCATTTTTACATCCTTTGGTTTTGGGTCTCCCAAATCACTTGTAAAGTAAGCCGAGTTCTCAGCAAACGATTTAGATCATTTAGGTAACCTGAGATCGCATATAATTGGTTTAGTCCGGTCACAGAAACTGATGAGTCAGGGATTTGTTCAGCCGTTATTATTGTCGTCCCTTCAGAAATTCTATGGTCGTCACCACGACATCATCGATAGATATGAAATGTCAGTGTCACAAATGAAAACGAACATTTTCATAAAGATTCACATCTTCCCATATTTAACATTACCGGTTTTGACTTTACACTTTATACAGAGCAGGACACGCTTGCCCTTCCGATGCACCTGATGTGCTCTGGTTTTTGCGAGTTCACACTGTTGGTGCTTTAGATTTTTGTGTTGTATTTGTAGTGTTTGTGTGTTTTGTGGGTATATAGTGTCTTTGGTCTTCTGGTGTTGTTGCTTTTGCCTTGTCTCTGGACTTTGTTTTATTTAATCTTGCGCTTTGTTCCTTCGGTATTTTACTGCTGGTGTTTTGAATAATGTTTAGACTGGTTGAGAAAAATATAAACAAATTTCTATTTTAAGTGACATTGACTGATGTCTTGACCCGTTTAGAGTGTTTTTGTCTCGGTTTGTGACACTTGAACATTAACCTTTACCTAAACATTACTCCGCTTGCTAGGGGTGCAAATGTTTTAACTTTTAATCTGTATTGATGTGACATCAGATGTCGAAATAGCAATATCTAGATATGAAATTTATGGTAAGTCTGGTATTCATTTATGAACAAGATATACTGAGAGTTTTAGCGTAGATCAATTTACGCCGGGTTTCATACAATATGCTACGTAACCCCAATATTTCACATAACACGATCGGTATACATTTGAAGCATATATTGATATAATTCAGTTTTGGATGCAAGTTGTATTGATTATATAAGTTCCCGTCGTTTTCTTTTTAATCATTAATTGTAATTACGTTTAGCTGACCTGGCTATAACCAGGAAGAGCTTTTGCCTTCACTTTGCGCCCGTCATCCCTCCGTCGTCCTCTTGCGTTAACTTTTAATTCAACGATCTCCTTTGAAACTACTAAGCCAATTGGAACCAAACTTGGCCATGATAGTCATTAGGTGGTCCCTCTTAAAAGTTGGTTTCAGTCTCTCAATTTATGTAAAATGGCCGCCAGCATAGAAAGCTATAGGGACAGATTTTCAGAGATTTTCTCTGAAACTACTGAGCCAAGTGGAATCGAGCTTTGCAAAAATAAACGTTTGTTGGTCCTCTGAAAAAAGTTGATTTTCAGGTTCGCACCTTATCTAAGGTGCCAACTAGCTGAGAACATAGTTTAACATTAGAATTTCAGGAAAAGGACGTTTGGGGATCGTCTACTCTGAAACTACCAAGCAAATTAGAACCAAATATAGTAATAACCCCTCGGTGGTCTCCACCAAAAATAATGTTTGTTTATAGGCAGTAAGTCCACATTGGATCCAAGGTTTACTTTATTTTAATACATAAAAAGCGAAAAGATTGGACAACAAAACTTTCCAACTTTTTAACTGTTCTTTCCTATAAAAGAAACAGTACAACTGAAAAACACCATAAAAGCCTGATGTTAAAAGATAATAAAACAAATAAATATGAAATTAACGTAAAGAAAATGAGAACAAAGAAAAATGTAGATTCTATTGATCAATTTTGAATCTTTGGTTTTGTTATAAAGATTCAAACCTTTTTTTTCAAAAAGTGAACAACAAATTGTAATTTTATGCTGCTTCAAAGATGGTGTACCCGGTCCAAGGTTCCGTATCCTCTCATGTTTTTTGTTGTATATAAATGACATAACTGATAATTTGGGAAATATCGCCAGATTATTTGTTGATGACACCCTCTATACAGTACTCCGGTAAAGACCTAAGAGTTCATTTTAAAGCAGAAGTCAATCATAGCTTGTCTTAAATAGAAATGGCTACTTGATCAACCCCCTCCCCCCACAAAACGAAAGCATTGGTAATATCAAACGTAGACTACCTTGCATGTACCTGAAATTAAATTTGACAATGAAAAATTCGAATATTTACACCTCTGCTTGAATATGCATGCGTGTGAAGTATGAAATCGGTTTCGAAAGGGAAATTGATCAATTGAAAAATAGAAGGAGCAAGAATCGTCACTGGCTTATCAAAGCTTGAAAGTAGGGAAGCTAAGCTCTTTATTTCGAAACTGGATGGGAAACACTAGTGGAATGACGTAAAAATTAAAAAAAAAAATTTTTTAATAAAATGCATAATAAATTATGCACTGAATATGACTGTCTTGCCTTTTACCCTGTCAAAGTTTCAAATAAATGGGTATAATTTGCGAAATTGTAATAATTGTCCCAAGTAGGAACAAAATTTGGATTATCAAATAATTCTTCGTTCCTTCTACATATTTTTCTTCGAATGTTCTAGATATTTCTATACGAAATTGCGCACTCTTGCTGCTTTTAAACCCGAACTAAAAATGCATTGTTTAAAACTATCGGGATACTTGAAAAGGGTCTAGAAAACTGAGTATACTACACAATAGGTTGCGTCACCAATGCACTTCCCTTAAAGCTGATTTGTTCACTGTCAATTTATCTCTAAATCCAGCTTGTACTTTCGGGGCTACATATGAAGATGCAATTCACTAATTTTGTTATGTGTCCCCTGTATTTAAGTCGATATTTCTAAAATACCCTTTCTCATTTTAGAAATATCGACTTAAATATCAAAACATTAATATTTAGAAACGTTGAAATGAATGAACAAATAAAGGGATACGGAAAAATGTACATGGGACAAACTCCCTTTAAATGCACGGTAAAATTAAGCACATGGAACAACACTTTTATTGTTGCATTGTTGTTTTTCATTCTGGAGTCACCGTGAGGCCTTCTACAAAGAACAAACACTCCAGCCTAATAGTTATTAATGAAGGAAAGATAACAGGAAACACCTACAATGGCCGAACATTACAATCACATGCCACAATCCACCAGGGAAATAACAAAATGAAAAAAGACAAACATAGACGACGATAGGAACTCGGGATAGCCGGATTTGGTACCGGCACTAGCAACAGCTAGAGGTTGGGTTAAACCGGTTTATGGGTACAAAAACCCCCCCTTTCTCTATCCCGTTTCCATATACAATGTAGTATAATAATAAACATACAAATAAACCCACAACAGGTAGACCACTTACTCCAAGATTACAATCTTGAAAAGGAAAGAAAAGGACAAAACGTCATTTAGAAAGATGGGTCAAGGAGTGCTCGACGCTAAACTGCCAGCTAGCTCAAGGAGCCTAGTCTGCTGGTAAAACACTGTCACACTACGGAATATTCATCAAATTCAAAACTTCACGAAGGTTTGGTAAAGAGTCGTCATGTATTTCAGTAGACATCGACAGTATAAGTGAGAGGCCAGTAAAATTGTAAAATCTTCAGGTCATTGGATCCAAAAGCCAATTTAACTGAATCATGAGGAATATCCTGTCAATATCCCCTATTACGTAAAGAATGTAAGTTACATAACAGTTTTTCTGGATTTTTTTTTCTTCAGTTTTTGACATTTCCATAAAAACGAGGGTGAAAAATGCCCTAAGTAATAAGCTGTGACACGTATTAGATCTAATATGTCCAACAGCGGAGAATAAAGTCTTACATTGGAACCTATGGGTACACATTTAGAGGTATTCTCCTCTAAAGCTACTGAGAAATTTTGATTCGAACTTTGCCTAAATAGTACAACATTACTTTCTCGCAATAATTCCAACATTCCCATATACTATTTAGGCAAAGTTCTACGTGAGCGGTACAGGCAATTGAAAGCCTTTTTACTACTTAGAAACAAGGAAAATAAACATGAGATGCAAACTGTACATACAAAAATAATTTATACACCCATTGATATGTGTGGGAACATCAGTAGGGGTGGAATTTTAAATAAAATTTTCTTATCCCGGTTTCGCAAACAAATTCTCTGCCCAGCACCTGGGTAAAAAAAAGATAAAATTGGCCCTCATCCTCTTTGTCCGAGAAAATTTCTCTAAATTTCCCATCCCAGACCCGAGGAAATCTTAAGTCCGCACCTTACCTTAGCTCCTGTTTATAGTTGACGTGCAGTTTCATCCATAATGTCACAAACATAGTGTAACCTTTATCAAGGTCTGCAAAGGTAGGGAGGACAGATTAAGCGATTAAATCACGTTTTTCTGTTTTTACTCATTGTCCCCTAGCTGCACCATGGTTTGTCTCCCCGTACGCCACATTTAATCCGTAGAGAATTATTGATTGTATGCTGTTTTCATGGTTTTTATGTATGAAATCTGATGCTGTGCTTCTAGAAAATAACAGTAAGAAGATATTTATGCGCACAAACAATTGTGTTTACTTTTTTATTTTGCAAAATTGACCAAGAAAAGGGTGCTACTTTCGTTTCTGACAACAGTCGTCATATATTGCAGAAGTGTTCACCAACTTCTAGGCCGATTAATGCGGATAAATTAGCCTCAAAATATTCCTAAATGATCGCTTTGTTCCTTGCAATATATCGCATGTAACAGCTAAGTCGTGTTCAAAAGTATCAAGACATTTTCTTCGACTGACCTGGTATCTGCCTCTTCGGTTTCCGTATCCCCGCGCTACACACTTCCGTCTCCCCAATTGTGACGAGGTACGCGGTGCACTGATTCAACGTATTTTTAATTGTTGGCAGGTTACGTCCAAATATCTCCCCGAGGATACTACCAACCTATTCTCCGAAATTTGGTGTTATTACAAAAAATTGATCAGTTGAAAAACATTATCTAAATTTAATAAAAATACAGAGGTTCAAGCTTCTCCACAGTGATTTGATCTGATTTAGTCGTCACTGTTTGTCTGTTTGAGTTATATGTTCTCTATCTGCCTTTTCCTTTATTTGGATATTTGGTCTTCCATATGAAAAGACATTTATTGTCGAAATGATCATCTGAAATAATGCTTTTACGAAATAAATTTGTTCTCGAGGAAAGTGATTAGAGTTATCTCTCGTTGCATTTTGGCCAAACATCCAGTTCTACACACTTATCAAAAATACTGTAACTGATAGCTAAGAGACAAAATCAATTAATGAAGGTCATACTTAAATCAAAGCATTTTTTTTATAACAGATTCTGTTTCCACATCATAGAGACGACACAATTGTGCGACGACACAGAACACAACCTCAGTAGGTCTAGTACCTTAGAATATCATGTTTGTATTTTTGGCTACAGGTACAACATGTGATTTATCTGATTGTTGAAATAATTGACAAGGAATACTAGTATCATGCACGAAGTTTATAATGTTATCACATTGAATATTTTTTAAAAGCCATATATTTACAAGGTAAACACGCATTCAAAAACTTACAAGTAGGAGCTCTTTTTACTATTATGTTGGTGAACCATATAAATGGTATCCAAGTTTGTGTTTGTTACAACTTACTACCATCAGCAAATATTCAAGACCATGCATGGAAAAGCAACTTCAAACAGGCACCAAAATTCTCAGGCTTTCATCTATTCAACTTTAATTTTTCGTATTATCCAGTCTTCAAACGCTCATGCAAAAAGATGCAAGTAAGAACCATATTAATTAAGAGAAATGTAAATGCAGATGATAAGTTTATTTTAGTAAAGTAGAATCATACTGAAAATTAAGTTCTTAATTGAGTATAGCATTTAGTGCTTTATGCCGTTAAAAAGTATATATTAGGGTATAAGTTGTCGGAATCGACATCTTCAAATCTAAAAGGTACCACAGTTTCGGTATTTACACCGGTTTCTAGACCGAAAACCGAATTGTCAACATCTTACCAGGCGTGTATCTGCGTGGTAGACAGGGGCATTTCAAAGTACGGGGGTAGTCACGTTGTAATATAAAGCTTTGTCACGAACAATGTAGACGACTTTTTGTTGAGAAATGCCGCTTCACGCTTCATGAAGACCTCTGCAACAGTTGGAAGTCGTATTCGAAGAAAGAAGTCCCTGTACTTGCCCATTTTTCGACTTTGTCGATGCCTCTTCTGGTTAACTAATAGGCCCCGGGGATATTTAATATTAGCCTATTCGTCCAGTACATGTGTGCAAACACAAAAACTACGGCAACATCATCTAGAAGAAATTACACAAAAACTACGGCAACATCATCTAGAAGAAATTGTACAAATAAAGTACAAGTTTCACCTTTGTCAAAAGTTACGGTTTAATGTTTCTTCCGTAAATACTGGTTAACAGTGTGAGACGACCCATGTGAGATCGATGTACGCGACCTCGTCTCACATGGGTAAATGACCAACCAAAAGTGTTCATTTTTGTGATACAATAATCGTAACCAAGACAAAACGTCATAAAACACCTGACATCACAACGTAAGGTACACTCAAATGGCGACGACGTTACTCGCGCAGTATAGGTTTCCAGATGTTTGTTGTCATATTTTACAGAAGAAATAGCTACTTACATTCGATCAAAATCAAAGATCGGCGTATCTTTCACTCATGTAAGACATTCTTCGTCTTATTCTCTCGTTTCGCTGCGCTCCACTCGGGAAAAGACGGATTTTCTAACATTCATGAAAGATACCCCGATCTTTGATCTGCTCTCATGTAAGAAGCTATTGTTCTTTAAGACCCTTTGAGTAATTTGTTTTCTGTCAGCGTTTTCTCATGTTTTATTATGTCACTCCAGACTTTGTCGGGGTGACATGTTGTTATTCTACGTTTCTTTTGATTATCATTATTCTTTTTATTATTATTTTTCTTCTTATTCTTCCAATAATTCTTGTCCGAGCGATTATTTTGAAATGGCTGAACCAATTGATTTCAAACTTTACACAAAGTTGGATCACCATCTGAAGTTGTATGCTGCGAGTTTAAAAATTTTCAAAATGGCCGCCATTTCCAAGATGGCCGCCGAAATACGTAAAAATTTCAACATTGTCGGATTTCAACGAAAATTGATTTCTAGGTAGATTTTGAGGCTGCGAATAAGGTGGGATCATCGAATTGGTGGTCTGGGGTGACATCGGCTATTGCTTGCAATTGCAAATCTAGTTTTATTTCTTTTTCTTCTTTTTTGTCATTGAAGTGTTCGATTTTTACTAGCACTGAAAAGACTATTACAGTCTAACACCATTGAAAGTGCAAAGATCGAGAAATCTCAGACACCCAAGGGTAAGATTTCAATATTTCTCTGAAGAGGCTTGCCGAGTCAGAGAACCATTGAAATCTTACTCGAGGGTGTCTGAGATTTCTAATCTTGCATTTTCTACGGTGTTTGATTGTTTTTCTCACAAAATACAAATTTCTGTACAGCCAGACTCTATAGTTGGTGTCCGCCATGTCTAAGCAACTTACTTTGACGTCGATAACGTCATAATGTATTTCCGCACGTGAAATTCTTATCTCACAAATGGGAAGAGACTATAAGAATCTTACACGGGTGGGTGTGCGAGACAAGGATATCTCAGACACCCAAGGGCAAGATTAAGGATGTCTCTGACGAGGCTTTGCCCGCGGTTTGTCTGAGATTTCTTTGTCTTGCACACCAACCCGTGTTTGATTCTTTTTCTCACCCTACCAACACGAATGACTTGTTGACATTGGACATTGGACATAACGTCAGTCATGATCAGGCGTAATAACGCGATACTGTTACATTCAAATAATTCAAATCATAACACATTACACAATCATTTTCTAGTCTTGTCCTCCCAGTTTTGTTTATTGTATTTGTACGCTGTAATTTCTCATATATGTCAGAAAATCTGAAGTTCACCTTCATGTCGTTTGTTTACATTCGGGAGTTACGTCCCTTTCTTTGCAACGTCATAACATTTGAGCGCGGGCTTTTAAAAGGCAATTTTAGCTTTTAGCTTTCCGTAAAATCACACTACAGACTGAAACATTATCAGCACAAAACACATCAGTGTAGCAATATTTACGACTTTAATTATGTTCGAATAGCTGACAAACTTGAATTTATATAGAACGATAATCACCATAATTTGGCGGGAAAATGTGCGTGTAGCTTGTCTCACCCACGGGTGAGACAGAAAAATCTCACCCAGGTTTTGGTTACATAGAAAGCACAACAAGTAGGGTGAGAAAAGGATATCTCAAACGGCTAGAAATAGGTACTGGCTTGTCTCCAATGTGAGAAATATGTTGACTCAGAATACTGGAATTTTGATATCAATTTATTCTCAAAGTAAGTTATTAGAGTTATCTCGCTTTGTATCAATTTCATTAAATATTTGCTGCAAAAACAGATAACTATAGACTTTTGTTATGAACCAGTGAACGTACTTTCTGTTTCCTCTTCATTGATGCGCCACAATACAGTTTTTGTAAAATTAGCCTGATTGGAGTAACTTATTGCAATTGTCTTATTGCAAAGTTAAGGGTGTATGTTACCATTTTTATTAGAAATTGGTAAACAGAAATATGATGCAAATGATGGAAAAAAACACTAACAATTGTGAATTTTAAGAGTTTTTTCAACCAAATGGTTGTATTTATCGGCAAGCAATTTCCTTTATCAAACGTATAGATATGAGAAATAAATCAGTCGAAAAAAATCATAAGTGATATTAAAGACGTGATTTTATAAAATAACAAGTTTTACATTAAATGCTCGCGTAGATATTTACATCGACAAAAAGCCATCAGGGGGTGTGACTAGAAAACATCAACCATCAAAAAGTCTTGCATGACAATTCTCTTAAATTTTTTTAAAAGAATGTTACGGAAGACTAGGTTTGGTTGATGGCAATTGAAAGCAAGCGGTACCTTGTCATTATGGATTATCGTTTAGACCTTCGGCAGTATCAGAGGACAATATACCTGTAAAATGGTCAGGTCTTTGCATCCCAAAGCCACTCTAATCGATTCATGCAGAATATCCTGTCAATATTCCCTATTAATTTATCTCCCTGTAAAAATTTCTGGATTTTTTTTATCATTTTTGAGACATTTTTAGCATTTCAAAAAAAAAAAAAAAAAATAGTATCATAAATGCCTTAAGTAAAACACACCATATTTAGATGTTATATGTTGATGTCTTCTATTAAAATTTATGAAATCTGTAACCTTCTTTTTAAAGTTTGGATGCAATTATAGTAAGATAACGATCGCCCTTTGTCCCACTTTTGATTCCTGGATTTCCAATGTTTTCATATTATCTGTACTAATGAGACATAAGTTGTCGAAATGGCTATATACAGAAAGTAAATTTACAATTACTTCGGTACGTAATTATTTATCACCACTGGGTCGATGCCACTGCTGGTGGACTGCAAGTCCCCGAGGGTTTTCACCAGTCCAATAGTCTAGTACTTCGGTGCTGGTCAAAAAACCGATTTTTGGAAACTTTCAATATCTAAATTAGAAAATTTTGTTGTAAACTAACGAGTATCTCCCTTACGCAAAGCTCTTTCCTTACCTGCGTTTGGCTTTCCTTTTGATTATTTGCTCTCTTTCTATCCGCCTTTGTCCCACTTTTGATTTCTTGATTTCCAATGTTTTCATATTATCTGTACTAATGAGACATAAGTTGTCGAAATGGCTATATACAGAAAGTAAATTTACAATTACTTCGGTACGTAATTATTTATCACCACTGGGTAGATGCCACTGCTGGTGGACTGCAAGTCCCCGAGGGTATTCACCAGTCCAATAGTCTAGTACTTCGGTGCTGGTCCGAAAACCGATTTTTCGAAACTTTCAATATCTAAATTAGAAAATTTTGTTGTAAACTAACGAGTATCTCCCTTACGCAAAGCTCTTTCCTTAGCTGAGTTTGGCTTTCCTTTTGATTACTTGCTCTCTTTCTATCAGCCTTTGTCCTACTTTTGATTTCTGGATTTCCAATGTTTTCATATTATCTGCACTAATGAGACATTAGTTGTCGAAATGGCCATATGCAAAAAGTAAATTTACAGTTACTTCGGTTTGTTGTTACATGTATTCATTAACGTCGTCAAGAGTCATGAGAATCGTTCCAGTTGAGATATACCACAACTCAGGATGGACGTTCCAGTTGAGATATACCACAACTCAGGATGGAAGTTCCACTTGAGATATACCACAACTCAGGATGGACGTTCCAGATGAGATATACAACAACTCAGGATGGACGTTCCAGATGAGATATACCACAACTCAGGATGGACGTTCCGGATGAGATATACCATAACTCAGGATGGACGTTCCAGTTGAGATATACCATAACTCAGGATGGACGTTCCAGTTGAGATATACAACAACTCAGGATGGAGCCAGAGGAACGTCGCAGTCAAGGAAATTACACTGAAATCAAAATCAACCCTTTTATCATAAATTTTAGTTTTAATTTTACTAGAGTCATTGATGATAGTTAGATCCATTGTTTGCTTTATTAAGTTTTAGTTCTTGAGGCTAATTATAAATGAGGCGACATAATCTAAAACTGAGGATTGTCAATAGTAAGATATAGTCAATATACCTGCTGTTATCATTGGAAATTGAAATAAGTTTATCAATATTAATATGTTTTATATATTCATGTATTTGTTGTATTGCCATTGATAAAGAGCGTAAGCTTTAAAACGTTCGGCCCAATTTTATCCATTTATTTCTGCAGAAACTAAATTAACAGTAACTTCAGTATTTCTTCTTTTTTGACTCCTTTTGGGTTATAGCTTTCCATATTATTCTTTTTTGACCCCTTCTGGGTTATGGCTTTCCATATTATATGATTTTAATGCTGCTGATGAGAAGTTACTCATTGAAAGACGTGCAAAACATAACGAAATTTACTGCTTATTATGCAACATCGGTATTTAAGTATTTTGAAACCATTGAGTTGATACCAATGCTGTTGAACCAGAAGTCCCCCAGGATATTAACCATCCCAATAAGTCAGACTTGCCTGACATGAAAATTCACCTTGCGTTCGGTAGATGTCCTTGTTACTGGATTGGCCTCCTTTTTCGGTATTTTTGGTAATGAGTACAACTTTTTGATTACTTTTTGATTATTGCTGATGAGAGGTACTCTTTGAAACACGTATACAGCATAACAAGATTTATTTTTTATAATGCAAAATCGGTTTAATAGTACTAGTGTTGCGTTATTTATTTTTATTGCATTTTTTTTTTCAGAGTTTTGTTTTTATTTATTTATTTTCTTTTATTATTATTATTTTTTGCAATGCCCTACCTTGACGGTCTTTCCCATCATCTTATTTTTTTACATTTCAAATTTGACCACCATTTGACTTGATCTTATTTCGGATTGTTTGATTAAAAAAATTGTATATTAAATGGTTTATTAAAAGTTACACATATCGGGTCCTGCTCTGGGAAATAGTCTCCTAAGTCGATCCTTTCATAATTCTATTAAGTTATGTTGAAAAAGGTTGGATACACTTTTCATACGTTCAGACCTCCCCCCCCCCATAATTATTTCTCGGTGTCGTAATGTGGTCATATCGTCTCTATAAAGATTTTTTTTCACAACAGTCAGCGTATGATGTGTCTATTATTCTAGAATTGTGGACGACAATACCGGTATAACTATGTGCAAGAGACTTAACATCAAAGGCGACGAAGAAGCAATATGGATGGAGACAGTATAGATTTTAAATATCAATATATGACATATATATGAAAAAGAAAGGAAATGGGGTAAATGTCAAGGAGACAACATCCCATATCCAGGTTAAAACGACCCAAAACAGAACATCTAGGGGTCACCATATGGTCTTCAACACAGTGAGGAACCTCACACCATATAGTAAGCCCTAAATGGCCCCGAAAAGGTAAAAAAGTGAATAAATCAATGGAAACAAACCACATCCAATAACCCAAATATCAAGAAACTAAAATTTTATAAGAAGACAAGGACAAGCCAATGACCAACATATTCCTGACTTGGGACAGGCGCACAAATTGCGGTGGGGTTAAACTCGTTTTCTTTGATCCAAACCCTCCCCCTATATGTTTATTATTAAATCATTTAACTTTTCATCTGTTTTAAGTAATTTCAGCTCTTAATGAATAGAAGACGCATTCAATTTGACTTCAAAAAATGGTATTGCACAGCATGAATTTAAACCAAAAAAGGAAGCTATTTGTGT
>MJUU01023224.1:0-16557 GCA_002080025.1 Modiolus philippinarum
TTAATTCCCTTTGGCACAACTCGTAGACAGCTGACCCTCGGTGACACAATCCCTATCCATATTCCTTACCAGTAACCATTAAGACGATTATTTTTTTCATTAAAAATTACCTTAAAAAAATAACCATAACCATAACCCTAACCCAAAACTAGCAAAATCCGTAACTGTAGTCCTTATCCGTAACCATTAAGAAGAGTAGTTTTTACATTAAAACTTACTTTAACCACAAAATAACATAACACTAACCCTGATCAAAACCCTAACCAAAAACTAGTATAATCCCTAACCGCAGTCCTTACCCGTAACCATTAGGACGAGTAGTCTTTACTTTAAACTTACTGTAATCATAAAATAACGTAACTCTAACCATTACCCTAACCCTAAATTATGAAAATCCCTAATCTTAATTCTTACCCGTAACTATTGAGGCGAGTAAATGAACACTTGTTTTAACATTAGAATAATTTACCCTAACCCTGACCATAACCCTATCCATAAACTAGTAGAATCACTAACCGTAGGCCTTATCCGGAACCATTCAGAAGATTAGAAAAAAGAAGGGAAACGGGGATTGTGTCAAAGAGACAACGACCCAAAGGGGAGTAATAACAACTGAAAGCCACAATAAGATCTTCAATGACCGATGAGGAAACCCCACACCCAACGGCAGGTCGGAGTCGGCCCCTAAATAAAGAGTAATCAAGTTCAGCGAAATAAACACTATCCTAGACTCCTATAGACATAAAGTAAACTAACTAGAAAACAGCCAAGACAGTAAAATTCAGTTAGCAACAGGACCGAGTCAATTGACATTTCAGCTCCAGACTTTAATCCATATCCACAGTCCTTACCAGCAGCCATTAAGACGATTATTTTTTACATGGAAAATCACCTTAAGGGAGTACGAGTCTCAGAAATTTTGTAATTAGAATTAAAATTCTGACCTTTTGTTTTGAAGAGCTCTATTAATGAAACAACTTGAGCAAAAAATTTTGAAAATCCATGTAGGAATTTTTGAGATATAAGACGTCAAAATTTTGACGGGAAACAGATATCTCTAGAGTTTTCCTTCAATTTGCATAAGATGTTTATAGGCTTTTAAATATATCTAATTTTAATTGGAAGTTGATTAAATTTTTATACACAGTATATTTTATGTATTTTAAAGTGACTTATGACCAAACAAATGTGATCCTTATGCAAAAAAATCTGGCACTGTTTGAATGGATAAAACCAGAGGATATAGAATGCTTCTGAAATCTGAGGCTCGTACTCCCTTAACCGTAAAATAACGTAACCATAACCATGACCATAATCCCAACCCAAAACTAGTAAAATCCTTAACTGTAATCCTTATCCGTAACCATTAAGAATAGTAGACTTTACATTAAAACTTACTTTAACATAAAATAACGTTACCCTAACCCTGATCATACCCCTAACCCAAAACTAGTACAATCCCTTACCGTAGTCCTTACCTGTAACCATTAGGACGATTAGTCTTTACACTAAAATTTACTTGAACCATAACATAACGTAACCCTAACCATAACCCTAAGCCAATACTAGTAAAATCCCTAACCATAGTGACAAATCACACTAACTAGATCTGACCCAGGGATTTTTGCCAAACTTTGCAGAAATGTTCCCCTGTATGAAGGCTTGAATATAAGCTAAAAAATATATATGTCACCGAGCTCATAGTCGAGGTATAACAGTCACAAAATAGGTCAATTTGAGATTTTTAAAAGAAATCTGTAGTTTCTTTGGAAAGCTGCTGTTTCAGTATTATTTTCACGAATTCAATAAATTGTATACCGTTAGATTCGGTAATCCTTCTTCTTTAGACTTGTAATACAAGTCCCTCTGTAAAATTTGCTCCTTTAATAATTGTCCCTTTAATAATTATATATGATAGGAAAATGTCATGTTTATTACTATCCAACAGTATATTACTATCCAACAGTGTACAGAGGTTAGTATACAAGTGTTGTCAATAAATTTAGCTGCGATTTTAATATAAAATTAAAATGAATAAGTGAGGGACTTGTAGCAAGTTTACTTCTTCTTTAAAATCGGAGTATCTATATACCATATACATATCACTGTTTAACTGAAAGTAGGTGTTAAATGCCTTCCCGCCAAAATAAAAACAAACTTTGTAGTTATCAAATCGGATATGTTAAATACTTCTGATCCAGAGATTTTCTATACAAATATTTTTATTTATCTTAAATTTTGACACTGTAAAAAGTAGGGGTCACCGAATGAAAGATAATCTTAGTTTTGTACCTTCCATAGACATTGTTTTTCGATAGTTGGACGTATCTTTTTCTTTTGCAAATGTGAATGACGTTGCGTCATAATAGACCACTTTCTTACCTCTTTTTATGAATGAATTGCGCTGGTTGACCTGGGGTCAATCGGCGCAAATTGCGTCACTGAACATTGTGACGTTGGAAAATCTACATTGTGACGTTGGAAAATCTACATTGTGACGTCAAAATTTTCCGGGAAAATTCACGAAGTGGAAAGTCGTCTATACATGAAATCAATCCATGATGCTGTGCTTTTCTAGTCTCGACGAGGTATTATACGACCGCAAAAATTTTGCGGTCGTATTATGTTATGGCGCAGTCGTCGGCATCGGCGTCTATGGCCAGCATAACTTTGTTTCTAGTGGATGGATCATCTTCAAATTTCAGTATGTGGTTTCTTGGCATAATGGCTATCCCGGGTTTTAATTTCGGGTTTATGGCCCACCCGTTTTAGAAAAAGGGGCCAAAAAGGGGTAAAATTGGGTATTTTTGTGTCTGTGGACAGCATAACTTTGGTTCCAGTGAACAGATCATTTTCAAATTTTAGTATGATGTTTCTTGGCACATGCTTTAGCCCGGGCTATAATTTTATGTTCCTGGCCCCGCCTGTTTTAGAAAAAGGGGCCAAAAGGGGTTAAATTGGTTGTTTTCACATATTTGACTGTAGAATCTTTATTATTTATCGGATTTTGATTGGGTTTCTTTCAGTAAACTCCTTAGAAAATTTCCAATCTGGAGTATGCCAACGGATTTCACGTGGCATGTACCGTTCACGAGATAAATGGGGCCCAAAAGGGGCGAATTTCAAAAATTTCATTTTTTATTTTTAGTCCGATATTGATGCAATTTTTTCCAAAGGATTCCTAATCATTATCGTAGCGCTCTACTATTAGATTTTTTTGGAAACTTGTTTCCTTACCTAGCTATGTGGGGCCGAAGGGGGCCAAAATCGTAAATTTACAGAAAACCTAAAATTTTTATTTTTCATCGCATTTCGATGGGATGTTTTTCTTTTGGTTCCTCTTGATATAAGCTTTCAGCATCATGTCAATGGATTGGGCGTAGCTCTTACCGTTTCTGAGCTATAGAGGGTCAAAGAGGAATCATAATGAGTCATAAGGGCTAATTTTTATTTTCCCTAGTTTGTGTCTAGCTAATTACTTGGTCAACCTCCTTCTTGTGTCCATCTAATTATTGTGTCAAGCTCTTTCCTATGTCCATACTCACTTTAAATTACACTTTTTCAAATTTCAGTAGACGACATGCTGCGGTCGTATCATGCTGCGCTCGGCGTAGCCCTTTATTTATCTTGCCTCGAGTAGTTCGTAAGGAGTTTTTTTTATTATAGTACTTTTACACTCAAATGAAACTTAGAATTATTCAATTATTAACACAACATGCAATTTAACTCGGCAAATGCCATACTTTTTGAAAGTGCCGAGACAAGTGACCAACCCATCATCCATCTTTCAAAGATGAAAGTGAACATGATGATACTTTGACAAAATTGCAAAATGATAAAAATTGTCTTCAAAAATTGATCCTGACACCATCATATATCCAATAACCTTGCAAAGTTAGTGATCAGGGTAAGCGTCCTCAAGCTGGAGCTAGAACGGCATGCAGAAATTTTTACTGAAATCCCCAAATTTCACATAAATGGATCGTAGGACCATCATACCTAGTCTGCAGTGGTTTCAAAATAAGTCCTTGTTTCAAATAAGAGTGTGATATGTGAAAACGGCCTTAAGGTAGATGGGTAGTCCAAAATTTTTTTCCATAGATTTTCTTTATTTTCTCAGGAAAGTTTCCTTATTATATTAGCATTGAAATAAAAAAATAAAAAATAGGGGTCACCGTGCTTGTTTTTAAAATAACTGATTTCAAAATAATCAAATATTTCTAATGAATTGATAGGGAAAATAGGTATTTGGTTGTTTTCTTTAAAACTATTCCATAGATTTTTTTCTATTTTTCTCAAATGTTAGCCCTTTGAATATACTTTCAAAACATATAAAGAAAAATGGGGGTCACCGACTTTGTTTTCCATGTAATTTGAAAAATGTGAATTTTCATAGTGATATCCATGTAAAATATTTTTATCAGATTATCTCCCTTTTTCAAATATCCTCTTCCAAACTATTTAATTATAAAATTACCAAACTTCATCCAATTAGATGAATACATGTAAAATTAAGTGAATGAAGATCCTTTGCTTTTTGTGTCTCTGATATAATATTTATTGATACATTAAAAATAAAAATATTTGCATATTTAAAAAGCAGATAATACCATAACAGTAAAATTAACAAATTCAAAATGGCGGAAGACTACCGATCCACCTTAACTTGTGAGAACATCATACCTAAGAGCTCTATACAGTTCAAGTTAAAGGAAACTGACCATAAGGTTGACAGGTAAGGCACGCGAAAGCTACAGACATCGGTATACTATAGATAATATGCCCGTCGTGAGGCAGACTTGTAAAATTGTTGAATGAAACAAAAACGAAAAATATACATTTCTACAAGAAATGCATCAATGAGGAGACGTTTGACAAATGTTTCAATTTATAAAAAAGGTAAAATACACAGTGAAATATGTTATGTGACCCACAATATTTTGTCATTAAGTCACAAGATAATTTATCGATAATTCTGACAGAGGTAAGATCTTTTCCAGAACTTCGGAATTAGCAATTGTATGTAGCGAAAATTCCGGTATAAACTTTATCAATGTATGGGATGTTGATAGTTCGGGAAAAGGATTTAGAATCTAGTGTCAATTTCAAGTTATCTCCTGTTTTATCAAATATATACTTTTAATGCCATTATTCACTTAAACTCTGTCTTGTGATTTTTATGAGTGCTCTTTGTTTTTTCCCTAAAGCAACCTTTCAATCAAGACGCCGTTTTCCAAAACGGTCAAAGGAGAGTAAATCTTAAACTTCCAGCAAAAACGACGTCACAAACCAATGACGGGATGTAGTAATGCACATAAACAATAGTGTAATCCTAACCAAAAACTACTGAAATTGTCAACCGTAGTCCCTATGTGAGACCATTAGGACTATTAGTCTTTATTTTAAAACTTACTTTAAGCATAATATAACATTACCCTAACCATAACCCTGACCCTAAACTAGTAAAATCAGTAACCTTAGTCCTTACCCGTAACTATTAAGATGAGTACATGAACACTTACTTTAACATTAAAATAATTTGACCCTAACCCTGACCAATCCTATGTCTAAACTAGTAAAATTCCTAATCGTAACCATTAAGATGAATAGCTCTTTAATAGGATACCACAGACACTTCTACATCAGCCTCTATCCTTGACCTTCACCTTGAAATTGACAACAGAGGTAGACTTCAAACTAAGCTGTACGACAAACGCAATTACTTCACCTTTCCAATAGTAAACTTCCCTTTTATTTGTAGCAACATCCGAACAGCGCCGGCATATGGAGTTTACATCTCCCAGCTCATTTGCTATTCAAGAGCCTGTGTTCGATACAGTGACTTCCTTGATAGAGCCCGGTTGCTCACAAATAGGCTACTTCAACAAGAGTATGTTACCCAAAACTTGAAGTCATCCCTCCAGAAGTTTTACGGTCGACATCACCATCTTGTGGACCGTAGTGGGATATCTGTTTCCCAGATGACAACAGATCTTTCCCTCTAAAGCTTAATTGTTGTTTCCTCTACCGGATTTGACATGTTCAACACGGTGGATGTCTTATAAGAAGCTGGAGATGCTAACTCTACCGCTGCACCTGATCTCACCCATGGTTTTTTATTGGGTCTGTTTTGTTCATCTTTGTGTGTGTGTGCAGTGGTGTGTCTTCATTTTTATTTTCTGTATCATACCCATGTTGTGTCTCTGTTTTTTTTTCTTTTTTTGTTTCTGATGTTGCCATTGTCCTTGGATTGTTCGTTTTGGATTGACGGATTCACTTACATAATTTTTTACTCTAAGCCTGATAAAACGAAACCCTAACTCAACCCATAACAACTAACGTAACCATAACCCCACAACTGACCACAAAAATTAATCTTAAACCTAACTTATTATAAACTTGACCATAACACAAAAAATAAACCTACACCAACTACATGTATGACCACAAAAGGTAACCCTAAGCCTAACTTATTCTAAACTTATTCATAACAATAAAAATAACCCTAATCCTATAACTATAATTTCAGTCTTAACACATAACCGTTACCATAACAACCATAACCCTACACTGACACTATCCTTAAACATGGACCTTATAGTTTGTGAATTTCAGCTGCATTGGATCTATAAGTTTATTTCTTAGTATTGTCATTTTGACTGATATATAGGTATAATCCACCGTTTCAGGTAAAGACACACAGTAAAACTCGTCATTCAGCTCATGTAATTGAATATCAGCGAACATGTAACCATTAAAATGGTAAAAGCCTTGTGAAAAATAATTTGTTGACGTATGTTCGTAATAACAAGCAACAATTAGTTCTACAAACGCACCAAGTAATGGCTTATATCCAAAATTCTAATGCAACACAGGTTTTGATTGGTAAAAACTGACAGTCAATTCCACCATCTACATACCGGGGAAAAAGTAGTTTCCCTGTTTAGTCTGGTTCCTAAAACGGTTACTAAAACACAAGTAAAAAATTGAACATGAATGAAATCGTTTTATTACAATTAGAATCGCAATCCCTGCTGCTGACATATAAAGGTCGGACATTAGAAGTGTAAACTAGCCAAAATATGAAGTGGCGACATACGAAGTGCCGACCGGCCAACATCTGAATGGCGCATACGAAGTGCCGACATACGAAGTGCCGACCTGCCGACATGCGAACGTACGAAGTGCCGACCAGCCGACATAGGAAGTGCCGACGTGCCGACATACGAAGTGCCATCCTGTCGTTATCTGAAGGGCGACATGCGAACTGCCGACCTGCCGACATATGAAGTGCCGACATGTCTAATGTACTCAGATTTCAATATAACCGAATAACTACTCGAAAGTATTTTATTAATACACAGGAACTACATGCCCAGATACCCTACTTGACCCTCTTTCATATCTTTAAGTTCCATTGAAAAATATGTGTTACAATGTGCAAACAACCCCTACCTTCTGGTTTTCTGACAATGAAAAGATCGTTTTTCTATTTGAAAATCTATTTTTTCGAGAAAATTTTAAAAGCGTAACATTGAAAGGAGTGAGCGTGAGAGCGTGATTTGGTGTTGGAAAGCGTGACTCTCACGCCAAAAGCGTGAGACTTGACAGGTCTGTCAACAGCTGTACACGTGACGTGGTACCGGCCTCAATCACAGGAGTCGGAAATAGACTCCTGTGCCTCAATTTTCAATCTTGTGGCCTAAGGATAGACCGAATTATCTGTCTATCTGTCGTTTATTTAGCTACTTTTATCATTCTATGTTTATCTTTGACTGATCTGACTAAAACAAAAATAAAAAGTCAGACCAGTAAAAGATAAACATAGATACATAAAAGTAGCTTTAGAATAGAATAGAATAGTGATTTTTCCAATTATAAGGCCCATAAATATAAGGGCATACAAATCAAAATTTCAAACATTCAACAATTTTCAATGATTAAAAACATACATGAAGAAAGCAAGCATCAGACATATCATCAAACATTAGCTGATAATTCGGTCTAGCCTAAGCAAAGGGCACCAATGATCTCTTCTGTGGAAAATCTGAAAAAGATTTTTGGGAAAGAATATGGTTTTTAAATGAAAAAGTACATATTTTGATACACAAGGTTGGTCTTGACCAGAGGAAGCTCCCTTTTGTTTTTGAGGAAAATCTGATTTCCATGAAATTCTGCATACAAGTTTTTGGGACACACAAGGGGACGGGGCCCTCTCTGACTTTGTCAGTATTCTGGTCAAATTAAAAAAAGCAACAGATTTTTTTTAGATATAGTAAACAAAGGACCAAGACTCCATACTGATGGAGTCCTTTGCTTGAGATTAGCTATACACATACTTTTTATATATTTCATTACTGTGCTATATATGTAACACATTTTGCCACCAGGTAGCTGTACTACTGAAATTGTCATTAAACAACAATCAATCAAGTCACGCCTTCTAACACTAGTCAATATTTATGGCAAGTGCGAACCACAAAAAATAGAAAAATTCAATTTAAGTAACTAAAACCTAGTTTTTCTCTACTTAAATTCAATTTAAGTTACTAAATTCGAATTAACGCTACTTAAATTAATTGATTACTTAAATTGAGATATTTGCTGTTAATGTGAGAAAAACGAAATAAGTAGAGAAAATGGCAATTCAACTATCATTAAGTGCGCCCGAACAACAAAAATTTAGTTTAATTCACATTAAGAAACTAAAATTGATTTTAAGTAGAGAAAAACTAAGTTTAAGTAAATTAAATTGAGTTTTTCTTATTTTGTGTGGTTCCCCCGTGCATAACTCTACTTAAGTAGAATCGTCCACTGAAATAGAGTTAATATCCCAAGTTCTGTTTGAGACAATCGTTTTGATTGGCTGACTGTTGTGTTGTGTGTCTACCATGTTGACCGTGTACTGAAAATTCAATTTATATAAAATATAATTTTCAGTCGATGTTCAACATGTTTCTAAGTACAAAATTCATTATTTTGTTTTTGTTTATCTTTGTTCTTTGTCTGTTTTGTTTTTTGTTCAAAGCAATTCGTAAATGTCGAGATTTAATGATTACATTAATTTATATTCATAATAAGTAATATTTGAAAAAAAAATAGTCCGCATTAAATGAATGTCAAACTTAAGATTTTATTTTAATTTAATTAAAAAAAAACTTTAATTTAGCATATCCTTTTCCAAAGAGTTCCATATGTTGCAAATTACATGAATTTCGGGGAAAATTTGAAGAGCAGGATAGGATTTTTAGTCTCGAATTTAATTAATTTCATGAAAAAATTACAAAGATATTCTAGGTTTTTTTTGCTATTTTACTATATCATATCCTTTCAAACATGTTCGCCGTTACATCACACACCTGAACAGGTAAATTTGGTCGGCAAGATCGAAATAGTGATAATTAATAAGGGTCATAAAAATGTCATTTTCAATTCACTCGTACGAAATACGACATTGTTAATTAAGGTATTTTGATAGACTCTTTTGATCGAAATTCTGGAATGTTTACCATTTTACATGGGTATTATTTTGTTATAGATATTAATTTTCTATATCTATATTATTAATGTTACACACGTGGCATTATTGACACTTTTAAAACCACAAAAAAGTTTTTCTGCAAGATCTTTAAAAAAGCAATCGACAGAAAAAATATGAAAATATTAAAGACTATTAGGCATTTCATAGATCCAAATTCGGATGGAAAATAAAAAAAAAATTACAAAACATAAAAAAATCTTTTACATTCCTAAATCTAAAACAAACCTTTCAACCAATCAAAATGGTTGTTTCAAACAGTACTTAGGCTTTTAACTCTAATTTAGTGGAAAACGCTACTTAAGTAGAGTTAATGCAAGCGCGAACCACAAAAAATAGAAAAACTCAGTGTTAGTTTCTAAAACAAAGTTTTTCTCCACTTAAATTCAATTCGATAAAAAACACTTATTAAGTAGCATTAATTTGAATTAAGCAACTATCATTAAGTTCTGCTTATACATTTTTGGTGTTTTAACTAGCGTTAACAGTGCGGGAACAACAAAAATACATAAACTCATTTTAAGTAGCATTAATTCAAATGTAGTAACTTCACTTGAATTTAAGTTGAGAAAAACTAAGTTTAAGTAACTTAAATTGAAATTTTCTATTTTTTGTGGTTTGCGCTTTCCATAAATATTTACACAGATAATTGTTTCACTACCCTGTTGTATTTGTAGGTAAACAATCAGATATGTCAGATTGCAATGACTGCACACATTAGGTTGCAATGACTTCACACTTTAGATTGCAATGACTGCACAATTTAGATTGCAATGACTGTCCACTTTAGTTAGCAATGAATGTACACTTTAGATTGCAATGACTTCCCACTTTAGATTGCAATGACTGTCCACTTTAGTTTGCAATGACTGCACACTTTAGTTTGCAATGACTACACATTTTAGATTGCAATGACTGCACACTTTAGATTGCAGTGACTGCACACTTTAGATTGCAGTGACTGTACACTTTAGATTGCAATGGCTGCACACTTTAGATTGCAATGAATTCACACTTTAGATAGCAATAATTGCACACTTTAGTTCACAACGACTGTACACTTAAGATTGCAATGACTGCACACTTTAGTTTGCAAAGACTGCACACTTTATATTGCAATGACTTCACACTTTAGTTTGCAATGACTTCCCATTTTAGTTTGAAATGACTGCACACTTTAGATTACAATGACTGTACACTTTAGATTGCAATGACTGCACACTTTAGATTGCAATGACTGCACACTTTGGTTTGCAATGACTGTACCCTTTACATTGCAATGACTGCACACTTTAGATTGCAATGACTGTACACTTTATATTGCAATGAATGTACACTTCAGTCTGCAATGACTGCACACTTGAGATTGCAATGACTGTACACTTTAGATTGCAAAGACTATACACTTTAGATTGCAATGACTGCACACTTTAGATTGCAAAGACTATACACTTTAGATTGCAATGACTGCACACTTTAGTTTCAGTGACTGCTCACTTTTGTTTCCAATGACTGCACACTTGACATTGCAATGACTGTACACTTTAGATTGCAATGACTTCTGACTTTAGATTGCAATGACTGCACATTTTAGATTGTAATGACTTAACACTTTCGATAGCAATAACTGCACACTTTAGTTTGCAATGACTGCACATTTTAGATTGCAATGACTGCACACTTTAGATTGCAGTGACTGCACACTTTAGATTACAATTACTGTACACTTTAGATTGCAATGACTGCACACTTTAGATTGCAATGACTGCGCACTTTGGTTTGCAATGACTGTACCCTTTAAATTGCAATGACTGCACACTTTAGATTGCAATGACTGTATACTTTAGATTGCAATGACTGTACACTTTATATTGCAATGACTGTACACTTCCGTCTGCAATGACTGCACACTTGAGATTGCAATGACTGTACACTTTAGATTGCAATGACTGTACACTTTAGATTTCAATGACTGCACACTTTAGTTTCAATGACTGCACACTTTTGTTTGCAATGACTGCACACTTGAGATTGCAATGACCATACACTTTAGATTGCAATAGCTGCACAGTTTAGATTGCAATGACTGTACACTTTAGATTGCAATGACTGTACACTTTAGATTGCAATGACTGCACACTTTATGTTGCAATGACTGTACACTTTATATTGCAATGACTGTACAGATAAGTCTGCAATTACTGCACACTTGAGATTGCAATGACTACACTTTAGATTAAAATGACAACACTTTAGATTGCAATGACTGCACACTTTATATTGCAATGACTGCAAACTTTAGATTGCAATGACTGCACACTTTATATTGCAATGACTGCAAACTTTAGATTGCAATGACTGTACACTTTTAATTGCAATGACTGTACACTTTATATTGCAATGACTGTACACTTTACTCTGCAGTGACTGCACACTTGAGATTGCAATGACTGTACACTTTAGATTGCAATAGCTGCACACTTTAGTTTGCAATGATTATACACTTTAGATTGCAATAGCTGCACACTTTAGATTGCAATGACTGTACACTTAGATTGCATTGACTGCACGCTTTAGATTGCAATGACTACACTTTAAATTGCAGTAGCTGCACACTTTAGTTTGCAATGACTATACACTTTAGATTGCAATAGCTGCATGCTTTAGATTGTAATGACTGTACACTTTAGATTGCATTGTCTGCACGCCTTAGATTGCAAGGACTGCACACTTTACATTGCAATGACTTCCCATTTTAGTCTGCAATTACTGCACACTTGAGATTGCAATGACTGTACGCTTTAGATTAAAATGACAACACTTTAGATTGGAATGACTGCACACTTTTTTATTGCAATGACTGCAACCTTTAGATTGCAATAACTGCACACTTTAGATTGCAATGACTGTACACTTAAGATTGCAATGACTTTACACCTTATATTGCAATGACTGTACACTTTATATTGCAATGACTGTACACTTTAGTCTGCAATGACTGCACACTTTGGTTTGCAATGACTGCACCATTTAAATTGCAATGACTGCACACTTTAGATTGAAGTGACTGTACACTTTAGATTGCAATTACTGTACACTTTAGATTGCAATGACCCCACATTTTAGATTGCAATGACTGCACATTTTTTATTGCAATGGCTGTTCATATTATAGCCAATGAGTGCACACTTTAGATTGCAACGACTGTACACTTAAGTCTGCAATGACTGTACACTTAAGATTGCAATGACTGTACACTTTAGATTGCAATGACTGTACACTTTATATTGCAATGACTGTACACTTTAGTCTGCAATTACTGCACACTTGAGATTGCAATGACTGTACACTTTAGATTGCAATGACTGCACACTTTTTTATTGCAATGACTGCACACTTTAGATTGCAATGACTGTACACTTAAGATTGCAATGACTGTACATTTTATATTGCAATGACTGTACACTTTTAATTGCAATGACTGTACACTTTAGTCTGCAAT
Organism: Modiolus philippinarum; assembly: GCA_002080025.1. Taxonomy (NCBI): domain Eukaryota; kingdom Metazoa; phylum Mollusca; class Bivalvia; order Mytilida; family Modiolidae; genus Modiolus; species Modiolus philippinarum. The sequence goes on from MJUU01023224.1 coordinate 13,041, forward strand.
GACTGCACACTTGGGTTTGCAATGACTGCACCATTTAAATTGCAATGACTGCACACTTTAGATTGCAATGACTGCACACTTAAGTTTGCAATGACTGTACACTTTAGATTGCAATGACTGTACACTTTATATTGCAATTACTGTACACTTTAGATTGCAATGACCCCACATTTTAGATTGCAATGACTGCACATTTTTTATTGCAATGGCTGTTCGTATTATAGCCAATGAGTGCACACTTTAGATTGCAACGACTGTACGATTAAGTCTGCAATGACTGCACACTTAAGATTGCAACAACTTCAGATGCAAACTTCAGATCCAATGTACAGTGTGTAAACCTTCTGTGATTGACAAAAACAAAAGGTCAAAACTGCCTAACAAAAGACATGGTTGACTTGAACATGAGGGAAAATTAATCAAAATTCATTTGTATCACAGGCTCTATGAGGACAAAAAAACTGGTACAAGTTGAAAAGGTTACAATTATTGTAAAGTATTTATAAAAAGCAAACAGACAATAGTAATATAGTCTTGCAATAATAATGTATCTGACTATTTTGTCATCTAATATTACCCATTGCTACCTGTTGAAAGATGTTCCCTAATGCTAACTGTTTAAAGAGGTTCCTTAAAAAATGAATCCTGAAGCTAGATGCACCCATCATGCCCATGCTTTACAATTATGCATGCGCAATGTATCCATTGCTTCTACATGTTCTGTGAACAATAAAGCTGAAAAACACTGTGGATGACCTTTAAGTGCAGAAGAGACATGATTTAATTTTATTGAAATTTTAATGACATGGCAAGATAATAAACATGATAAATTAATTATTCGTTAAAAATTTTGTCGCCAAAACTTACAAGTCTAACAGCTGATTTTAAGTTAGGTCAGCAGCCAACATCCAACAAACATATTTCCAGTTTCTGGTGAATTACAAGAGAATAGAATATAGACAATAAAATTTATATTGCATTCCCCAGGCCAATCTTAAAGTACGAATGTATCGTTTGTTTGCACTAACCTGACTTGACTTAATTTATAATTATGTAATGGCCATTATAAAATAATTCCTAGATTCCCATCCATTTTTTCTCAAAATTTTAGGCGGGTGGACGAATTATATATTTTTTTATCAAATTTTGTGAAAATGCTGTCATTTTTGAAAGAACAAATTGACCCGAAAATTAAAATAATTTTTTTAGGTGGGTGAAAAAATCAGGACGGACATGAATGAGAATCTAAGAGATTTTTTTTTATGGCCTAAACTGGGGTAAATAATTATATAATTACATAGAGATATTCAGGGTTTGACATTGATGGATGACTGATTGCCCGAGGCAACCAAAGATCCACATTCGGACAAGTAAAACTTGTATTTAACTTGTCCGATCAGGTTAGGGCTGTTCCAGAAAAATTTATCACCCAGGGGGAACGCCATTTTTATTTTTTTCTCTTGGTCCTGGGGGGTCAGCCTGATCTTGACTAATGTTAGAAATGGCATTCCCACCCCCACCCCCCACCCCCTGGATGTTTGATTTAAATGGAATAGCCCATAGTAAAAAAGATGATGTTTATACGGTCACTTTAATGTTTGATAGATTGACATGCCTAGTTAACAGACTTGTGATCATACATTGTTTTATAACATAAAAATCCCTAATACAGCATGTGTACAGAAATAGGAAGTTCTATTTATGAATTCATTGCTATTGGTCAGCTGTGAAATTATCAATCAGCACCTCTCTAGAGTCTTTTGATAGGCAATGTCAAATCTTAGACAACACTAATGTACAATCACGCTCCCCGTTCCTGACAAGGATTTGAGTGTCCAATCAAATTGTCTCACTAATGCATAATCGATGTCATGGATGTAAGCTACTCTCATTTAGCATGTAGAATCCTTGGGATAATCTAAATACCAATTGATATGAAAAAGAAAGGAAATGGGGTAAATGTCAAGCAGGGTTGGCAAAAAAGCGGGAAATACTCATATTTCCCAGGATGGTGGGAAATACTGGGAATTCCTGGGAAATACTGGCAATTCCCGGACAATACTGGGAAATATACTGTCAAATGATATAACTTCAAAACATTGTAGTTTAAAGTGCAACAAATAGATCAAATATGTCTTAATGGGTGTATAAATAGGGAATTTCATTTTCTCCCACTACCATATGACTATTCCAAATAAGTAAAGCAATAAAAGTCTTTCGATTTTCTGTATTAAACATGACCTCCATTCAATGGTAATCATTGTAATTCCTTGAAATGCATTTGCTTTGTATTAATGTTTTTATAAACAAGAATAAAATTCATTAAGGTACTAATATTTGTCAAAAATATTTCATTTAACAACTAGTATTTACCAAAATGTCAGAGTGTTAATTACTAAAACAACATAAATGTCAATGATGGGCTTTGGTATGTTTTTCAATACATCAAATTATTTCATAAAGGAATGTTTTCATAACTACCTAGATTTNAAAATAATATGAAAAATACATATGTTTTTTTTAATTAAAAAATTAATTAAATGCATTTCAAACACAATTAAATTTAAAAAAATAGAATTTAACAAATAGTTAAGAGTATTTTTGTGTCAAAAGGACTTGATTTGAGTCATTTTTTCATATTTCCCAGTATTTCCCACTTTTTGAAATGAGCAGTATTTCCCAGGACGGTAATTCCCGGTAATTACCAGTGGGAATTACCACCACTGGTATTTCCCGGCCAACCCTGATGTCAAGGAGACAACATCCCATATCCAGGTTAAAACGACCAAAAACAAAACATCTAGGGGTCACCATATGGTCTTCAACACAGTGAGGAACCTCACTTGAGTATTTCTATGTTGCTGTTTGTTCCATAATAAATACTCACTATTGTATAAGAGGGCTGTGGAAATTTTACCCAAGTGATTTTTTGCCATCACTTGGCGTCCGTCGTGCGTTGTCCGTCCTTCGTCCGTCTGTCGTCTGTCCGTTAACTTTTCACATTTTCATCTTCTCCTCTGAAACCACTGAAGCAAATTCAACCAAACTTTACAGGAACCATGTATGGAAGGTCCTTTACAAAGATTGCTCATTTCGTTCCGATCCGACAAAAAACATGGCTGCCAGCGCGGAACTTAGGTTGAACATTGGACCCTATGGGAAAAATCACATTTTCATCTTCTGCTCTGAAACCACTGAACAAATTCAACCAAACTTTACAGGAATTATGTACTAAAGGTCCTTAACAATGATTGCTCATTTTGTTCTAATCCGTAAAAAAACATGGCCGCCAGCACGGAACATAGTTTAACATTGGCCCTATGGGAAATTCACATTTTCATCTTCTGCTCTGAAACAGCTGAAGCAAATTCAACCAAACTTTACAGGAATGATGTATGGAAGGTCCTTTGCAATGATTGCTCATTTTGTTCCGATCCGACAAAAAACATGGCCGCCAGCGTGGAACTTAATAACATTGGACCCTATGGGAAAAATCACATTTTCATCTTCTGCTCTG
>MJUU01023225.1:0-16468 GCA_002080025.1 Modiolus philippinarum
CAAAGAAGTAAATCGACCAGAACTGGTCTTTGAACTTCCCTGAGACATGACAAAGAAAAGGCTGTAATATATATTATCTAAATCTTATGACAATTATTTTTGACAAGGCAGGCGGATGACGTGGAGGCTATGTATTTACAATACTTCACACAACTTAAGTTTCTTCATCCCAATCGGTAGGGTATATGAAATACATTGAAATTAAACAAAATTCATAACAGTTACGGATATCTTCATTTCCAGTTACCGACATCAACGAAAATTAATTTTCTACAGTTACCGACATCACCGCGGTTTTTTGTACCGCTATTTTCTCTACTACGCGCATAACTAATTCACGAAACCTGTGAGCTTCCAGTTCTAAATTTGGAAATGTGTCAAATAATACATAAGACATGACGGAATTATCTGTTATTATTACAAAATCGACTGTCCAAATATTAAGCCGAAACGCGTCCGCCATCTTGGGATATCGGTAACTGCAGTTACCGATATCACATTTACCCCAGTGACCATTTGAGTGTTCCTTATATTGTGACGTCAGGTGTCTATTGTAACGAATGTTGTATCATAGAAATGAACAATTTTGGTTGGTCATTTACCAGTGCGAGACGAGGTCGCGTGCATCGATCTCACATGGATCATCTCCCACTGCAAACCACAATTTACAGAAGAATTCATAATCTAACGTTTTCATTGCTATACCAATTCTAATTACAAACACGTGAATGTGAATGTGTAAAGCATAGAATCACCGTATGGGAACGACACCGGATATTGGTACTACCGAAGCAGACGACTGATATTACTTTAACATGAGTGAACGTGAAAAATCGCACTTTTATTATATTTCTTAATATTTGTGACCAGAAATGTGTGTGATGCTCAACAGGAAAAAATTAAAGTTCATAATATATAGATAATAGTGTTGCATACAGCTCTATATAATATGAATGATAATGTGCTGGTAAGGTGAGCTGCAAATTAAAATATATGATCCCGAATGCCAACAGTGATGAAAATCATCTTTTTAAACCTGTTAACATCGGAAGATCCAGCAAGGTCTTCGGCTGGATTCGAACCCCTGCTTGTTGTCATCTATGGCAACACCGCCTGCACTATGTCCAGCGCCCTAGATCACTCGGCCATCTAGGCTATATAAAATATAGCTTTCGGTAACCGGGTCATTCCTCCTCGTAGGAAATCTAGGGTTGTAACATAGTACACGATGAATATTAGGTGGGTAGGAAATAGATAGAAGAAGAATAAGGTTGCAACAGGTAAGATACATTAAGTATATATATAGATAATAGTGTTGCATACAGCTCTATATAATATGAATCATAATGTGCTGGTAAGGTGAGCTGCAAAGGTAGAATATAAAGGCAACCCTATCCTTCTTCTATCTATTTCCTACCCACCTAATATTCATCGTGTACTATGTTACAACCCTATAGATTTCCTACGAGGAGGAATGACCCGGTTACCGAAAGCTATATTTTATATAGCCTAGGTGGCCGAGTTTAATTAGAATACAATGGTTGGTATTATCACGAATGACTTTTATGGTGGAATGGATTCCAGCCCCATACAAACTTTCAGTGTAAAATATAATTCTTGTTTTTTCTAATCATGAACTTAAAAGTATTAATTGTGTTTCCCAAAATATTATACTATCGTAGGCTTTTTAAACTTTGTAGAATGTGTGTGCTGAATGTAAGGGTGAGTATGTTGGTAGACTGTGAGTATAGGGACTGATGTCTAACGGAATATATGGATATATGTAATATGAATGTAAATTTTGATGTGTGATAAATAAAGATAAAAAAAGGGCGCTGGACATAGTGCAGGCGGTGTTGCCAAAGATGACAACAAGCAGGGGTTCGAATCCAGCCGAAGACCTTGCTGGATTTTCCGATGTTAACAGGTTTAAAAAGATGATTTTCATCACTGTTGGCATTCGGGATCATATATTTTACCTTTGCAGCTCACCTTACCAGCAAAGTTCATAATAGTCGTATAAACATAGAATAAAGCTAGTAAATAAAAATTAGAGATGAAAACACGTCGCCTAGTACCGCCAAAATGTCGCAACGGGATGTTTTTTGTTCTTCAAAAGCAAACGATTTCAGGCGTGTTGTGTTAATAAAATATACCCCCAGTTCAATAATTTTACCCTTCGATTAAGATTAAGCAAATCCATGTTTCAGCAGCTGGTTTTGTTACAAAAATCACGAAAACAAAGGTATGAAAGAGTACGGCGACTTGTCTATTATCTGGAATATATTCTACAAGTCGCCGTACACTTTCATAATTTTGTTTTCGTGATTTAAGTTACATAACCAGCTGTTCGGACATGGATTTGCTTAATGGTGAAAATATTGAACTAAATGGTGTGTTTTTGGAACACAACACGCCTAAAATCGCTTGTTTGTAAAGAAAAAGCATCCCGTTGGGACATTTTGGCGGTACAAGACGTGTTTTCATCCCTAATTTTTATTTACTTGCTTTACTCTATGTTTATACGACTATTATGAACTCTGACTTTATCCTGTCGATCAATACACACATTTCTGGTCACAAATATTAATAAGAAATATAAGTCATTTGTTCAGAGAACAAATGTAGGTCTACCCGAAGAAAATTTTTAGCAAAGTCTCGTAATAAGTGTTTTGGCTTGATGAAACAAGAAAAATTTTCTTCATTACATGTCATCAGCCATCTCTTACAGTTTACGAGTTAAATCATTGAACAAAAAAATTTAAATCGTTAACAAAGTTGTATTTTGTAAAACTGAACATTTTCCCCATAACATGTCATTAGCCATCTCTTTCGGTTTACGGGTTAAATCATTTATCACGAAAAAAATCTATGGTTGCTAAGGATTTCATTGTGTTGCTTAGGACTTTGAACTTTGATTTTAATGTGATATTGTAGGTAATATAAAGCCGAACATTTTCGCAATTCAAAGTTTTTTTCTATCTCTTACAGTTTTTGAGATATAAGCAAGAAACCTCAATTTTGGACCCGGAAAACAGTTTTGGTAACGCTTGGTCTAATAATTTTTGACCCAATATATTAAATGTAGATCTTGATAAAATGCACATTTTATTTATTACATGTTATCAACTATCTATCACAGTTTCCAAGATATACTATAAAAATATATGGTTGCTAAGGATTTCATTATGTTGCTAAGGACTTTTTTCCTTGATGTCATTTTATAGGTCATATTAAACTGAACATTTTTGCTTTTTAAGTTTCTGTCTATCTCTTACTGTTTCTGAGATATAAGCAAAAAAACCTCTATTTCGGACCCCGAAAAACAGTTTACGGACCCTAGGTCCATAGCGGTTGGTCCAAAAATTTTGGACTTGATGTAATAAATGTAGATCTTGATAAGATACACATTTTCTCAATTACATGTTATCAGGTTTCTATTATAGTTGTTGAGAAATATGCGAGAAACCTCAATTTCGGACCCAGAAAACAGTTTTCGGACCCTAGGTCCATAACGGTTGGTCCAATAATTTTGGACCCAATATATCAAATGTAGATCTTGATAAGATACACATTTTATTAATTACATGTTATCAGCTATCTATCACTGTTTCCAAGATATACTATAAAAATATATGGTTGCGAAGGATTTCATTATGTTGCTGAGGAGGTGGAATTTTTTTTTCTTGGTGTTATTTTATAGATTATGTTAAACTGAACATTTTTGTTGTTTAAGGTTTCTGTCTATCTCTTACCGTTTCTGAGATATAAGCAAAAAACCTCCATTTCGGACCCCGAAAAACAGTTTTCGGACCCTAGGTCCATAACGGTTGGTCCAAAAATTTTGGACTCAATGTAATAAATGTAGATCTTGATAAGATACACATTTTCTCAATTACATGTTATCAGCTATCTATGATAGTTTTTGAGATAGACCAACTGAGAGATTCAAGGCCAAAGGTCAAGGTCACGGGTGACCTTTGACCTTGACATATTTAAATGTACAATAGTACTTCTAAGTTGATTGGTGGTGGTCACAGGTCTCTACGACTTACGGTTTCCAAGAAAAAATTTTTTACGAAAAGTGAAAACCTTTAAGGGGAAATAGCTCAATAAAAAGTCACCCGCATCCTTTCGACCGAAATGTAACGAACTTGTGTCACGTAACACTGAACATTTTCCTCATTACATGTTATCAGCTATCTCTTACGGTTTCTGAGTTTAAGTGATAACAAGGTATTTAGTGAAAAGGGGAAGAACTCCGTAACGGAACAAAATTCCGAATGTGGCCCTCGACTGCGAAAAGTTTATGTCCGCCCGGTATTTTGTGCGAAAGCTCAATTCGACATGTCGCGTACAGTTTTGGGCCGAAGAGTTTAAAAGTTGGCGGAAAAAAAAATAATACACTATTAGGTCTACCGAGAAGGTTCTCGGGTAGACCTTAAATATAACAAAAGTGCGATTTTTCACGTTCACTCATGCTAAAGTAATATCAATCGTCCGCTTCAGTAGTACCAATATCCGAAGTCGTTCCCATACGGTGAGTATAAGATAAATGACTTTAAACCGAAGTTACTGTGAATTTAAATAAAATAATTTTATTTTTTTTAAGATTGGATTTCACATTACAAAGGCTATCTTGGACGACGACATCAAGGGACCGTTATTAGATCAGAACTTACCAGTGGTGTGGTTCATTGTTCTCTATGTTGTCGGCTTGATCCTTGCTGCTTCGCTGCAAATTTCAACAACAAAACCGGCCAGTGTGTTCTGACAAAAAAGATAAATTCTGCCAAAGAGTATTCACTCAAACCAGCAACGAATTGGATCGCTTTTCTTCGTTTCTAAATCAGATACAATACTCATTGGCGGATCCAGGTGATCTGGGAAAAATTTAAATTTCATCCACAATTTAGATAAAAATTGACAAAAATGGCAAAAAAATGACTGGATCCGCTAGTGCAATGCATGATGTATATACATGTTACAGTACAAATAAGAATCCAGTGGGATCCGGAATCCTCTTAGTACAAATTAGAATTCTAATTGCTATACAAATTAGAATTCTGATTTGTAGTGGATTTAATTCAGTACATAGCTAATGAGACAAATTAGAATTCCAAGTTGTACTGTATTTAATCCAGTTTAAATTGGAATTCCAATTTCTCCTAGGAGAAATTGAGATATCCTGATTTGCACTAGGAGGATTCTAGATCGTACTAAATTTCTAGTATGATCCAGAATAATACTGGATATTTTGTTCAGGTGGATTCTGGATATTACTGACATTCAAAGCTGAAAAAGTGTTTTTGATTTTGTAATAACAAACATGTTTTTCACAACAGTTTAATTCATGAAAACTTAATAGTAAAACAATAAAATGACAAATGACATATAACTGTATTTATCGGTAATTTGTATGAATTTCTTTTGATCTACAGAGACTGATATTCTCGGTATCACCAAACTGGACACTATCACGAAAATATCGGGTCACTGTGAAGGCGTCACGTGCCAGTTGCTTTGCTGACGTCATGTTTTGTTCTATTTGTCGTGTTCATACGCGTAATACGTTGAACGTGGAATGCATATAAATTATTGCAATAAACAACAGATTAACTGTGCTTAAATAGAAATTTAAGCTTATTTCAATTTTTTATAGAGTCTTTTTTTTTTCGTTTTGTGAATTACCGATAAAAGTAATATAGGACATTTTGTTTTTGATACGGACTTTATCACGGCGTAACGCATCAAGCTCGCCCTAACGGGCTCACTTGATACTGACCGTGATAAAGTCCGTATCAAAAACAAAATTTCCTATATTCCATTTTTATCTGTCCATTCTTTGCAACAGTTGGTAGATTTCTGTGACATTTGCAGGAAATTTTCAATTTACAATAAGAACATCGCATTGTATTGCATTTGCTAAAGCATTTACAACCTGTGGCTGTGGTGTATAGCTATTACCTGTGTAATCCTATTTAACATTATTTGTATGAAAAGTAATTTAAAACCACAATATATAAATATCCATGACTCTTGTAAATCGTCAACCAGTATAATACTCGATAACCATATATTTCGCACATGCGGAAATGGTTTCGGAATAAGAGTAAAAGTGATGAAAAACAACCATATTTTTTTTATTTTGATCGTCTTAATTTATGAAGGAAATAAATGTTAAGGATGTAGTAAGGTGAAGTTTTTGAAATTGATATAAGTTACTTCGGATTTCTCGGGTTTTATCCATTATTCCTATGTTATATTTCTTGCCCCATTACACCCAATTTTTTAGTCATCAAAAGTTTCAGTAGCTCAATTAAAGTCAGTAAGCAAGATTTCATGAGATTGTAGATTTTCCTTCCATCCGAAAGTAACCAATAATGTCTCCATGTTATACAAAGGTAAAAATCAGAGAGAGCTTTTCCCGCCATTTTATTAAATGTGAAATATCTTGAAAACAAGGTCCATAACCTATCAAAATTTTTAGCTAAATTTGCTCCATTGCCAATGCTCTTTCAATTTATTGTATCAATTTAATATTGTAGATTTTTAAATTTTCACCTTACTACATCCTTGACTAAATCATACCATTCAGACACGTAAATGTATATTGCTTTTCTTTCGATTTGGATTTTGAAATTGCATCTGTTTGAAAACGTCAGATTGTGTATTGTGACGTCATAGACACAGACAGTAATGGAGACGTGAAATCCGCCTTCTCTTAGGTCGCTTCAGAATAGAAAATTCCATTTACTGTCATATTAGAATTGAAATAATTCATGGCAGGTATATAGTTATTGTCATTTAACCATGGGCTGGGCCTTTATATTCGTAAATTTAACCCCTCGCTAACGCTCTGGGTTAAATTTACGAATATAAAGGCCTAGCCCATGGTTAAATTTCAATAACCATTTACCTGCCATGAATTATTTCTTAATTTACATATGGGTGGCCATTATTAGCTAGGCTATGGAATAGCCTAGTTAGCTAGGCTATGGAATAGCCTAGTTAGCTAGGCTATGGAATAGCCTAGCTATATAGATAGTTCTTGAGGGAAAGTGAGGAGTACGCTTGCGCAGGAGACTATTGACCAATAGGAATTTCAGATTCTCGAACATCAAAATGGCGTCCAGTTTTGTCCTGATAAAACGGGGCGGGGTTTAATTTTTCTGTTTCCTTGTGGAAGCTGAAAAGTATTATAAACATTTACTTTAGGTGGTACTGGGAACAGGTTTTACGGTAGAGGATGATGGGATTGGTATTGCAATATCGCTTAGCCAGATTTATAAATATAGATATGATAAAACGAATAAGAACAGTAATGTAGAAATTTAAAACCAGAAGTTAATAAATAAAGATGAGGTATTGCGCAATAATCAATAATATACGAATACTATAAAAGACTTTTCAATTGTGTTTAACAAAGCGTGATTGTAGTTTGTGGAGATACTTAGGCCCGGGTACTCAGGCAATGGGGAACGAAAGGTGGAAAGAGATAGAATTGCGTTTTTTGCGGAAGAATAAAGAGCTACCGGTGTTTATTTGTGTGTGTTGTAAAAGGTTTATTATTGTATCAATCACATTAAATTAAACAAGTACTAACTAGGTGCATATTTATTTGTTGTCAACATGTTGTGGTCATAGCATGCTGCGCTAGAAAATCTCCTCAGTTACATTGGTTGTAAGGATTGTCTGTGAAACCTGAAGCCATAGTTGAAGTATTAAATGCTCAGAATTGCTAGAAAGCATTTACACAAATGCACTGCTTCAATACATGTATACATTTTAGTTAATAAAGTTTGTCTCTGTTGAGGGATAAAAGATAAAAAAGCAACACCCTAGGAGAATGCAAAAATAAAAAAACAACAAACAAACAAAAAACAAAAACAAAAGCACGAAACTACTTTGAGTTGCTGTTGGCAAAAAATGAGAGTGACTGTTTTATCACATGTGCAGACCAATAGAAGAAATTACAAAGAAGTACCGAGAAAGGCTTACTTTAAGTATTGATTTGAGTATACAAATACCTCATAAGCCACCACGCCCTTGTCAATCAAACACGCAATTTTCTATCCAAGGCTATTCCATAGCCTAGCGTATCGTTTTTATTTCATGAAAACAATTATCCGATTTATATCATCCACTTATGTTTTTAAAGTCCCCTCGTGTTTTCTAGTTTTCGTTTATTTTACCCCTCGCTCCGCTGCGCTACGCTCTGGGTAAAATATTAACGAAACTAATGGCCACCCATATCTCCAACAAACCACCGGCGCCCATGAACTTTTTCTTAATTAGAATCAAAATAATTCATGTTCGCTGGTGGTTTGTAGTCGATTTACATATGGGTCGTTCATCACTGCGCTACGCTCTGGGTAAAATATTAACGAAAATAATGGCCACCAATATGTAAATCTTCAACAAACCACCGGCGCCCATGAGTTATTTCTTAAACAGTATGCTTTGGATAAGTCAACATGAGTTTCTGTTTGAAGCCATTTTTGCTGTCTGTTACTTGTAATCCGAGATGTAATCTCATTTGTGTAACTCCTCTCCTCCTGAAAAGCTAAACAGATTGCTTTCATGCATGGTAGGATTGTTGGTCAGGATGGCTAGCTATGCATAGTGTTCCGATGAAATAATTGAGAGATATAATGTCCCGGTGTCCCAAATAAAAACGGACAATTTCAGCTAGATTTCACGACTTCACGGTATTACCGATTTTGACTAAACGTTGGATTTACACACTGACAGTATTACGGCTGTCGGATACGGAGCAGGGACGCTTAACCTTCCGAAGCACTATGAGAGATCGTACTGTAAGTGCCTTGTTTATATTTCAATCCGTGTTTTTGTGGCTGTTCATTGTGTTTGTTTTTCTGTATTTCTATTTTCGCCAGGTCTGGATTTTTGTAATTACCGCATCCTTTGTAAATGTCTGCCGTTACTTTGATACATCATACTTGGCTTGTAACAGTGAGATAGATTTTAAATTTGGTGCAAGGCTTTGGAATGATAAATTGTATCCTGTAAATGGGGGTAATAACAAAATTACCAAACAGAGTTGTCAAGAGCCCAAAACTACGAGACAAAAAGACAAATCAGGTGGAAACCACTGGAGATATTGTCGACCGCAATGGTCCTGACTTGATATAGGTTTTTCAAAAGAAATGGTGGGTTAAACCAGTTTTATGGCATACCAAATGATGTGAATATTTTCCCGGAAAAAATGAAAACAATCGAAACTTTCGACCAATGAAACACGACGTACCAGTGGCCGTCACCCGTTCCTAACGAGCGTAGCATTGTGGAACGGCGGACCAGTTTAATAAAATATAACATTTATTACTAACGAATAAATTTCCGAAATGGCCATACAGCTCATTGAAATTTATTGCAGTTGGAGATAACATGTGTGTTATGGTCTCATGTTCATTTACTCAATATCCTTTCCTAAAATATTTAAAGTGTGAACTAACAAGTCATATCTTTCAATGGTATCATTGTGACGTTCATGGAATTTCTGGAGGGAGGCTGAGCAAATACCCGAGTCCACAGTATTTTAGCTCTATTAAAAAATCAGTGTATTAACTGAATTAAAGCTTTTCATGAGGTCAATTCATGTTTTTATCGACCTTATCTATATATCTATATATCCACCATGGATAGAAGTCAGAATAGATATAATAAACTGCTGAGCCAAGAGCGCATGATACGCCCGTCCACTGTCAACTCGAACTTTATGGCATTGTTTGACCACAACAAAAATTTGATTGAAAAAAAATAAAAAAGAATATGTGCCTTACCATGATGTTGCAATTAACAAATATCAAACTAATATGTAAAGTTGATGCATAGAAAGGTGCAAAATGTTAAGTCCAAGGGCCACAAAAGTCCACAAAAATCATTCAACAGGAGCCAGATTTAAACTTAATCAGTAATTTTTAAACATATAATCATATTCTATATCAAATCAACATATTAACACATTGTAAAGAAAAGGTGGAGAAACTAATGTTTTTCACGAAACTTATGTTTTTTCAAGAATTTACTAAGTCCAGGGGCCGTAACTCTGTACACAATCAACCAATCATGACTAAACTAAAACTTGATCTATATCTCAACTATATACATTCATATACCAAATGTCAAATCAATATGTCAAGCTGTTACAGAATAAAACTTCGGAAACCTATCTTATTCAAAATTTCACCAAGTCTAAGGGCCATAACTCTGCAAAAAATCAACCGACCAAAACAAATTCAAACTTGATCTGTATCTCACCTAGATATACTCACATGCCAGATATTAAATCAAAATGTCAAGCGGTCACAGAAAAAACTCCGAAAACTTTCCTTAGTCAAAGGGCCATAACTCTGTACAAAATCAACCGACCGGACCCAAATTCTACCTTGAACTGTATCTCAAATAGATATACTCATATATCAAATATGAAATCAATATGTCAAGCGGTTACAGGGACACTTTCCATAAACCTATATTTTTCAAAATTTCACTAAGGTCCAAGGGCCATAACTCTGTACAAAATCAACCGACCGGAACCAAATTCGAACTTGATCTGTATCTCACCTAGATATTATACAATTATTGACTTTGCTATAGGATGCTACTGAGATTTATCATCCTGAAAAAAGTTATCTTCACCGAGCTGAAAGCGAGGTGAATATTGCTTTTTGAGGGTTGATAAATACAGATTAATACATGGGCATTTCCATATTGGCCTGGTTATCATCCCGAGACACCCATATTGGCCCGAGACGAAGTCATTGACGTGTCTATGTCCCAAATGAAAACGGACATTTTCAGCTCGATTTCACGTTGGCGAGGATTTTGACTCCACCCGGGATTTACTCACTGATAGTGTGTTGTATGCTCTTTATTTTTCTTAGATATGGTGTACTTGTACATGAGATAATATTTAATGTGTACACTTTAATCAATTACTATTATCTAAATTTATGTAAATTCTAAAACCTAAGGATTAACTCCCTCCATCGTAGTTTTGTCCTTAGCTATATTTGATATTACTGATTATTCGAATTTCGTTTGGTTTTATGGATTTTAAACATTCTTTGAAATAATTGATTTCCTTTTCTTTGGATCTAGTGCTGCTGATGAGGAATTAATTTCCGAAATGGCCATACATCTCATTAAAATTATTGCAGTTGGAGTAAACATATGTGTTATGGTCTCATGTTCATTTACTCCATATCCTTTCCTAAAATATTCGCTAGCGGGGCAGGACATGCTTACCCGTCCGGGGCACATGATGTCACTCCCGGTTTTCATGGTAGTTCACACTATGAGTACCTTAGTTCTTAATGTTGTATTTTTATTTCCTTACTTTGTAGTTGTCTCACGTCCTTATTTTGTCTTTGTTTTCTCTGTTGTTGTTTTTGCCATGTCTTTGGACTTCGATTTTTGTAGTCTTTGCTTCCCTTGTTCCTTCGGTATTCTACTGTCGTTGTTTGTGATAAGAATGTAGCATTTCAACAATTATGCATTATTAGCATTATTGTAATCTTTTAAGAAATTACAGCAATATCGATTGTTTTAAGGACAGTGGTTATTATACATCTTAAAAACATTTTGTTACTTGCTTACTCATCACTTAACACAGCATTATAGTGAAAACTGTCTATTGCAGAAGCAGAAACTGGTGAAACTTTTATTAAAAGGCAAAAAGATACATATGTCTAAAAGTAAATGTCGGCAGCATTTGCAGGCATTGCCATTCTCCGGAGTTTAATTCTCATTGCTGTCGTTATTGTTCCTGTCCTTATTGTTGCGTCTAACTTTAGCAGCATTTCTACGTTTCCTTTTAGCGTCCTTTATACTGTCAAGCTGAAAGAATAACACATAATGAACACCGAGGCAACATGGTGCGATGATGTACTCGCCATCTAAAAGACTAAAGACTTTAGCATTTCAAAGTTTGGCGTTCAACCGGTCATGAACATCATTCAATTTTGAAGCAAATTCTGAACCAATCAAAATACAGCGACTTTCTGAAATAACGAATTACCAATAGCACCGCGTCCAACGGAACATTTGGGGTGTCAGTTATGTGAAGTGCGGGGTGTCAGTTTCGAAGCGAAGGATTGACCAACCATGCGAGTTCATTTCCATTTAAAATAATAGCAGTAATCCCCAAAAGTTAACACATAGAAAATATAAAAAAAAAAAGAAAAAGTTAGGCTTTTAATATAACCTGAAAACCATTGCAAATTTGACGAAGGAAAAGTGATAAACTCGTTTTAATCTAACAATTTTTGAATTCTATTCAGAATTCTTACTCTTATTGTTGTGTTTCCTCTTTTTGGCAGTCGGAAGGTGCTACGGAATGTATTTGCAATATGAATTCACACATTTAACCTCTTTATGGCCATGTTTCCTTTCCTGTCATTTAAATAACCAAAAAAAAAAACTAATAATTATATCGTTGCAGGTGCATTTGGATTGGAAGCAATTTTTCCTCCAAACAAGAGCCTACACCCCATGAGGAACATGAAGTCAACACCCCATACTTCACATCTGATTTTTACAAATCACACTTTGTTTGTAGTTTATTCGCTTATAAAAGTTAAAGACCAAACTGCCTATTCAGTTGTACCATTGATTTTTTTCTCAAATTTGGTGACAAAGTAGTCTGTGACTTGGAAGAAAATTTTCAGCGAAAAAAATGGGGGGTCACCGACCTAATTTTGTCACTATGGTAACTCAAAGTTGGCAGTCTTTCCACAATTATTGTTATCGTTCACACTTTCTTTAAATGAATGCTATTTCTTTATTTTGAAACCTAGAATCGAAATTCTTTTTTCTGGTAGAAATATAGATCAATACGTGTCCAATTAAAAGTAAAAACTTTTATTTGTATGACTGTGGGGTGTTAAGAGCTAACAGTTTTCCGATTCCCGCCAAAAATTATTCGCAAGATCGGAATATAGTTTTCCGTATAACAAAAATTTGACCGTTGATTTTTCAACGATAATCAGGTCATAAATAAATCTACCCGTATTCTTCACATTGATATGAAAAAAATCATATGTCACCGAACTAAAAAAAAAGTTATAAGCATTTTAGTCTCCTTTTTATCGTTTGTTTGCCAGAATTACGTTGTCCGCCTTTAGAAAGATGAATCTGACATCATAGTACAGATTTCCCGCAAAAAGTTCCGTTGAACAGTTGAACGCAGCGAACATTTTTCTAGGCGTCAATACATACCATTTATGACGATCAGTCTGTGATATGTGTACATCCTATAAAGATCTAAAACCAATAAATATATGTTTCATCAAAGTTACGGTAAAGAAGTGTATTACTTTTTAATAATCAGGCCTTGACAGAAAGTTTGTTTTTCAGCATGTGCTGTCTTGCCAAAAAAAACTTTTAATGAATCGATCCTAGATGCATAAAATGGGTCAAAGATACAAATGGCCGGGTTCCGTTTTGGTGCTTTAGGAGAAGTTGATTTCACAAAATAGGTACCCATTTTCCCCGCCCGCTCGATCGACATTCACCATACAATAAACCCAGATTCGCAGAGATTGGGTTAGAATAAAAAAGGCCATTTTATGAATAAAACATGCACTTAAGATTTATTTTTCCTTTTTATTGATAGTATTATATATTTGTGCAATAAAAAATCACAAAACAAATGAGGTTTAAACCATTAGCTGTTAAAAAAAATTAAGAAAATCTACATTTTTAGGGAAATATGGAAATGCTGAAATTGCCCCTAAAAAGCATGAAAATGGGACAACACTTTCTTATATCAACACCAATATATGATTTTTTGGGCGAAATTTGTTCATTTCTTCTATTTACAGCTTTTCAGAAAGTATAAGAAAAAGCTAAATACTATAAGCTAGATCTTTTCAATGAAGATAGTCAAAAATGGGCAAAAATGCCCAAAAAATGCACAAAAGTGCTAACATTGGTCACTTTCAAACAGCTGTAGCAAAATAATTTGCACAGCAACCTATGAATTTTTCTTTATATATTAAACTTATAGGGTAAGAACATTGCAAAAATCAACGTTTGAAAAAAAGTTTAATACTTTAAAATTTTGGCTTCTCAGGAGGGTACATCCTTAAGTATTTAACATATCAAAGATATTTAAAATTTTCACTTCACCATATTAGTTTCATCCAGATCATACAGGTTAAGCGGGGTGTTAAAACTAAATGCTTCTCATTTATTTTCATTAGCTGTGTATTTTTTCCTTATAAATAGTTTTGGTACTCTGAACCTTTTAAGATGAATGATTGTACATTGTTACGAATACGAACAGAATTGTCTAGAGCCGAAATCAAAAGGACAAAAAGACAATAACGTTTATAGGTAAAATATCTTGCTCGAAACCTTATTTCAAACTCTCCGCGATGAGCAAGTAATGCTGGCGAACAGAAGAAGGAAATGGAAGAAAAAAGTATAAAATGTTTTCTTAATTTCTTCCAGCGTCTTTACACGTGTTTTTTACTTTTACTAACCCTTGAAAAAGACATTACATGTCGAAATATTGGGCTGTTTTACCCCTTTTTTATCTTTTAAATTCAGATGTCTTTTTATTTTTGTTTTTATTTTGACTTTGCCCAATTCAGGTGGTTAAAAACACTTCTGACTATTGTTATTTTTAGTATACTATTTACCTGTATTTGGCGCAAATGAAAAGTTTTTCATTTTGCGCAAATGAAGTACAGTTTGTGGCGCAAATGAAATATTTTTTGGCGCAAGTGAAATATTAATTGGAGCAAATGCAATGCACCGGTCATATTTATTGAAACGGTTCTATAATTTTGTGATTTTTACAAAAATTTATTGAAACGGTTCTATAATTATCTATATATCTAGTGTTTTGTGAAATAATCAGAAGAGACTGAAATACATGTACCACTGCACGCGGTGCGAAGTTAATGTGTCAGCAGTACAGGTTAAAAAAATATCCGTTTTTCTCTTTCTATCAAAATCGTTTTCGAAAGTGTGTCTTTGTCTGTTTCCTGGTGTTATATACCTGAATTGATATTTTACATGTACTAATTGCCGTTCGGCACTCTCCCTTTTTCCAATCGGTGTTTTTTTAGGGATTTTCCATAAACCACCCTTTCAAGCAGGTAGCTTATTTTATTTTTTAAAATATCGCGAAAGTAAAACGCCGTTTCGCGGATTTTCTACAAGACGTCACAGACGTGTTAGGAAACAATGTAAATGCGCTGTTACGTGCGTACAAACAATAGGCTGTTTGGTCTTTAAACACATCAATGGTACTTGTAATTACAAAAGCTTTCAACCAACCATTTAATTCTGACAAGCTTTTGGTTGCAAAATACAGATGGAAAATTAGTGATGTCAGTTTTCGATCCCGATTTTGAATTTGCAGTATCTACAGAGTATATTTTAAATGTCTTAACAGCTAGGTTTATAAACTATGGTGATACCTTCGTTCCGTGCAGTTATAATTTTGACAAGACTGTATGTCTTTATTATTTTAAATGAAAATGAACTCGCATGGTTGGTCAATCCTTCGCTTCGAAATTAAGACCCCGCACTTCACATAACTGACACCCCAAATGTTCCGTTGGACGCGGTGAATAGATTTGCCTTATTTGTGTTACTTCTTAACAAAATATGTCAGTGGCATTCCATTAAACTTGGATATAAATTGTCTGACGTTCAATAAGTTTGAAAAAGAAAGGAAATGGGGTGAATGTCAAGAAAACAACATCCCATCTCCAGCTTAAAACGACCCAAAACAAAGCATCTAGGGTCACCGTACGGTCTTCAACACAGTGAGGAACCTCACACCATATAACAAGCCCTAAATGGCCCCAAAATGGTAAATAAGGTGAATAAATCAATGGAAATAAACCACATCCAATAACCCGAATATCAAGAAACTAAAATTTTATAAGAAGACAGGGACAAGCCAACGACCAACATATTCCTGACTTTAGGACAGGTGCAAAAATTGCGGTGGGGGTTAAACTCGTTTTCTTGGATCCAAACCCTCTCCCTATGTGTGGTGAATGGCTAAAAATAAATACACAAAAAGACTCATAGTAAAAATCAAACTAGAAAAAAGTCCAACTTATCAAGACGAGTACCCTTACAATGAAGTACATAAAACATGAAGACAATACACAAAGGCACTGTCCTGACAAGGCTCGCAGTTACTGACAGCTAGCTAAGGATATAATTTCCGTTGACTGTGATATCAAGCCTCCTTACAGATTGTTTACTTTAAGGAATGGAAATTAACGCAAATACAGACAACAGTCCAAAACTAAAAAAAAACTGTAAACGAAACTCTCTTATTTTCTTTCACCATTTGATTGAAGAAATGTCTAGTTGCTAATGAAAGCATAAATCTTTGTTCAGATCAGAATAAATCAAAATCTGAAAGTACATGTGACCTTGACCCCTAAGGGACCGACCATTTAACTTGAAG
>MJUU01023226.1:7457-27272 GCA_002080025.1 Modiolus philippinarum
GGTCAACTCGGGTCATCAAATTCATCAAGTTACTTGGTCACCCGTAAAATAGAACAATCCAACACTTAGAAATTTTCATCTGTTTGAAAAAAATTGTGAAAATGCACATGACTGCAGACTTTTGTGCATGTCTTAAACGGCGAATTCAACGTTTTTCAGTTATGTATGTTCATTCTTGATATACATACCAAATATGATAAAGATCAGTGTAAAACTAAGGCTGAAATCGTGCGATTTCCATTATCTAAAGGAAGTGAAACCGACTTTAAAATGCAATAAAATATCTAGGTTTTGAATGTTATTCTGAAAAATTAAAATATAATGAAATTCGGATATTTGGCAGCAGAGGTAATCCTTTCTAGCATTAATGTATATTTGAGACAAAAGCGGCATGGTAGATTTTTGTAAAATTTTGGAAATAGGTCATATGTGTGTAGGATCCTTTGTTGCCAAGTGTTTGGTGAAAAATTAATCATAGGTTTTTCATCATGAAGAAACTGAATGAAGCTGTGATTTGAGCAATGTTTTTGTACTGCAAATCAACACTTAGTGAATGCCTATGAACTTTATCATCTTATTTTAAGGTCTCCAAGTTTCCATGAAGCAGTTATAGCAATCTATATTCTATGAAGCAGTTTAATAATTAATGGCTAATAATATATATAGCCCATTTCAAAAAGTGTTGTTATCTTTTCCTGGATTTGAACTCTGCCATCAAATGGAGGTACAAACACTCTTCGCTTCCGGTTATCACTCGTACGGTTAGCTAACAATGCACAACTTAAACTGAATACATTTTAATTATAACAAAAGTAGTGCAGTGTCACAGTAAACCACAATAAACATCTAAATATGAACAGTTTTATGAACTGTTCAGGGTGTATTGGGTTGATAACCGGCACTGTTTATTTGTATTTAAATGCCGGCATCGAATGGCGGACCAAATGATTTTGGAAAAAACAGAAGAATCTCATGAGTGAGGTCTGAACAGAATTGGAGTTTATATGAACATAATTAGTAAATACGAAATTAAATTAACTTTTAATATGCACAAATTTGAATATGACTTTACATAATATGTATACCTACACTGATAGGCGATGAATGAAAAAAAAAATACAAACTACTTGAAAAGAAAGTCTCAATGAATGACTATCCACATGTCGAAAATATATGTGAAAATACATGTAGCCTGTCAAAAACCTAGTACAAACCTACTATAAACGGCGTAAAAACCGTCAGAACGTACTATTAACGTAGTAGAAACTTAATGGACGTGTTAAAGACGCATTATCAACTTTACCAGGTCGTGATACAAACTTGATTGAAAAATACCGTTATATGAAATCGTAGTGAAAACGTGTTAAAAACGTGCAACAGTCGTATTGCAAACTTTAAGGACGTAGTAAGAACGTAGCATAGACGGCAGAGAATTTTATTCCGTCCGCGCCAAGTCCTTGAAGTTTTTGGCCCGTTCATTCCACGTACTTTCTACGTCCACGCTGTTCTCAATACGTTCTTAGTAGGTCTTTACTACGTTTTGTCACCATCACGTTCTCACCACGTTTGTTTTGAACATGCTCAAAATTATTCCACGTCCTTCACGTCCTTGAAGTTCGTACTGCGTTCAATATAAGTTATTATGCATTGAACCAACTAATATGATTATTTAGATAGTGTCGAAAATCGTTGAACGGCAAGCGACCTTCAGGTCGCGCCGTTCAACCATTTTCGACACTATCTAAATAATCATATTGGTTGGTTCAGTGCATGATAACATTTCTGTGCGGTTATGCAAACCTGTTTGTTTTAACTAAGAAAACGATAATTACAAAATGACCTACATTTAACTACACGATTATACACATAAACGCTATGTCGACTGACCGCGTACTCTTGACAATACACAGCCGAATGATGTATTGATTTTTCATGTTGTATAAAGTTTACATGGCGTTTTCGTAATACATGGAGCGAAAACCTTTGAAAATGAATGCAAATAAAATATTTCATATAATTTACATGTTATTCCAAGTATAGATGTATTTCACATGTAAATATCAGGCTGAAATTAGTTTTACATTACGTGGAAGTAAACTATGTTAAACTTTAATTACGATATGTTTATTTATCCATGCTTACTGCATGTTTGTGAATTTTGTCCTTATGTACAATTCTTATATATGCACGCTTTTGAATGACTTTGGTCTACATGTAGGTGAAACACTACATTATCATGATTATTGATTGTCTTGTGTAGGGCGGGACATGGTTATTTAGCAGGTGGTTAATCAGCCAATAGAATCCAAGTCTACATCCGCATAACCGCACAATAAAGTTTGCAATACGACCAATCAAGTTTCTATCACGCCTTTACTACGTTCAACAAGTTCTTGCCACGTTCATTTGATTTTTTAGGACTTCATGAGAACGTAGCAAGAACTTTATCCAGTGTGACGGGGGCTTAACTATAGCTAGTACCTAGTCTGCCGGGAAAACACTGTCGCACTACGGAAGAAACTCTCCAAGGGGTTTAGTAAATAATCATCACGTAGACATCGGCACTATCAGTGAAAGCTCATTATACGTGTGAAATCTTCACGTCTTCATGAAAGGAAAATTTTATGAGAGATTTAGTTCATAGTTAATCAGCGTTGATGTTATTTATATGTCATGCTTTCATGAAAACAAAATATAAATAATATTCACAACAAATTCAAGTTGCTCATTAGCGGCAATTACAATATGACACAGGGTTCAATCTCCAAATGCGAGGGAATCAGAAGGCTATAACAGCAGTGGAAAAAATCTTATGTTTGTTAATTAGGCCCCTGTCACACTGGGACGAAGACCATCAAGTTCTTAGTGCGTTCTTAAATCTTTCTGGAACGTAGTGAAAACGGGATAAGAGTATAGCTTTAACGATTTGTCTACGTCAGTGCTAAGATCGCGGTACGTCTTTGAAGTTTATGACCAATTTCCTTGTAGGTCTATCAAGTCCTTACTACGTTTCTTCTCCGTTCATCACGTCTTTACTACTTTCAAACTACGTCCTTGCTACGACTCCACTGCAACCACCCAGTTTGAAGTAGGCCTCCAATACGTTTCTACTAGAGACAATAAAAAAGAGAAATCATTGTCACCTTGTTGGGTCGAGGTTCTTTTTGTAATTTTTATCCTAAACGTTACCGATGTAAAAACAAAAAAAAACAAAAAAAAAACAAAAAAAAAACAAAAACAAAAGTCTATACTAAAATGACAAAGTATCGGTCAAACATGGTTTATTTCAATTTGAATATGGGAATTTTACCAGTTTTAGGAGCGGTCTGATTGGTTCGGCAACATTGACTTCAATTTTTTAATGCCTTCATTCTTCAGTAATCTCCACTTGAAATTTTACTCGATGCTGCTGACGAACCGGACGTTTCGGTTTTGATTTATCATCGGGCCCTGTCACACTATAACGTTCTAGCCAATCTTCGAAAACTTCAAAAATTTGAGTAAATACGATAGCACTTGCTGAAGAATTAGCAGAAATTCTCTTGTTAGACACATTCTTACATCAGACTGATGATTTTCAACCCACGGGAAACTAATGACTTATATGCAGCATACAAAAAGCATAACGGGACATACCATTATTTAAAAAAAATTTAGTAGCATACTTGAAGTATGCGGAACGCGTGCACAACGGGCGTGTAACGAACAGTCGAACGCATGCATGGGTGAAAGACCATATTTTGATGCTCTTTCTTCAGATCAGTTAATTTTTACAAGTAAAAAGTGAAATCGAAAGATGTGCAGAATTACCATCTTCGCTAGTCAAAGGTTACGATTCGCTCCTCTCGTCTTCACCCTTGGCAGATCAAGCTGGATTTCTGTAGTCTCAAATCCACATTTTTGATTGGTTGCAGTTAACCTTCGCTGCAAACAATCATTTAGCTTGCATTCAGATTTTAAAAATATATCGTAACAATAAAACTTAAAATATGGTGTTTATTGATTTGTCTCAGTATTTTGCAAAATTTCCATGATTTCATAATCTTTCTTTACTTTTGAAGGGTTATTTCCTTGTATTTAAATATATTGTGAATTGTTGTATTATTAGATGCAATAAATAATCTTTAATTATTACAATAAATTATACTGAAACTCTTACTTCAAAGGGAGATAATTTGAAACTGATGTTTCACAAATTGTGGCTGAATCTGCCAAGGGTGAAGAGGAGAGGAGCGAATCGTAATTCTTGGCTAGCGAAGATGCAGAATTACAGGATAGGTTACACCAAAGGAAAAAACAACAAATTTTATTTCAAATCATCTCAATCAATGTGATACTGAAACAAACCATTGATATGATTTTTTTAACTTGTTCATAAACCAGTCATTTATAACACAAACATTGCCTGATACATTTTACTGTACTTTTTAAATACAAGGAATCATGTGTTCGTTTATACACGTTTTTAGCAGCAAGCGATAAGCGTGTATATAACATAGCTCTGATGTTCATCCAATGGGTGCATATTGTATTTATCAACCAAATGTTTGCAAACATTGAAAATTTCAAGTTGAGCATTTTCAAAAATTTTCGACCCATTTTGTAACTTATAGAAGAACATGCCTCGCAATGTTAAAAAGTGAAACAATCACTTCCTTGGAAATAGTCGATGGTTCAGTATTGGTTGTTTGATTAAGAATGGAACTATTCCATATTCTCTTTTTGAGCATGTGCCAATGGTACTTGATTGCAGTAATTGAACGGCACCATCTTAAAATATTGTTCTTGGAAAGCCTTATCTTTATAAAAAAAAATATAAGATGCCACATTAAAACTTTATGGAGGTTCTTAGAAATGTTAGCATTGCCGAAACTAAATTTGTAGAACATATTTAAAAACTTTATAGTATATTGAGAATATTTATCATAAACTGGAATCAAATGTCCGTCTTATCATGAAACTACACTCTACTTAAAGCAATAAAATATCTAGGCTTTGAATGTTATTCTGAAATATAAAAAATATAATGAAATTCATATATTTGGCAGCGGAGGTAATCCTTACTTGCATTAAGGAATATTTGAGACTTCATACGCAGTTTTCCTGACAAAAAACGGCATGGTAGATTTTTTTAATAAAATTTTGAAATAGGTCATATGTGTGGAGGATTCTTTGTTGCCAAGTTTTTGGTGAAAAATAAATCATAGATTTTTCATCATGAAGAAATTGAATGAAGCTGTAATTTCAGCAATGTTTTGTACTGCAAATCAACACTGAGTGCATGCCTATGATCATTATGATCTCATGTTAAGGTCTCCAAGATTCCATGAAGCAGTTTAGCAATTTATTTTCAATGAAGCAGGTTAGCAATTTATAGCTTATACATGTCGATACGGTACAGAAGTACCTCATGAGTGAGTTCTGAACGGAATTTCAAAATAAGGATTGTTTCTGTTAACTATAGATTGACACTTTTTATTATTTTTTTATCTTGAAGTAAAATAGTACATTATTTCTTTCATACTGCAATTTTAATGAAAATTTAATTTGTGGAATCTTTGCGGTTACCAAATGTCATGTGAATTAAATCTTTGGCGTTTATATGAACATAATTAGTAAATACGAAATTAGATTAACTTTTAAGATGCACGAATGTGAATATGACTTTATATTTATACCTACACTGAAAGGTGTTGAAGGAAAAAAAAACTACTTTAAAAGAAAGTCTCAATTACTATGTACATGTCGAATAACTACATATCGAGGTCATTGTGAATTTATTTTCTGCATATGCGCATTTCTACAACTTTTGTCTCTTTAGTGCAGATAAAATCTAAACGTTTGGAAGACCATTTACTCAAAGATCTTCAAACACTGATAAAGAACAAATACACATTATGCTTTAAATGTAAAGCCAAAATTATCTAAGAACTGAGCTTTGCATGAGGGAGGTACTCCTTAGTTTTCACCAAAATTTACAAAAAATTAAATATTGCAATAGAATCGGCTTTCTGGTCAGCACCGAAGTATTGACTACTAGGCTAGTGAATACCCTCGGGGATTAACAGTCCACCAGCAATGGCATCGACGCAGTGGTAACAAATAACTAAATACCGAAGTCATGGTGAATTTATTTTCTGCATATACGCATATGCGCATTTCGAAAATATATGTAAAAATACATGTAACCTGTCAAAAACCTAGTAAAAACCTACTACAAACGGCGTAAAAACTGCTAGAACGTATTATTAACGTAGTAAAAACTTGATGGACGTGTTAAAGACGCATTAACAACTTTACCAGGTCGTGATACAAACTTGAGTGAAAAATACCGTTATATGAAATCGTAGTGAAAACGTATTAAAAACGTGCAACGGTCGTATTGCAAACTTTCAGGATGTAGTAAGAACGTAGCACAGACGGTAGAAAATTTGATCCCGTCTGCGCCAAGTCCTTGAGGTTTTTGGCCCGTTCATTTTACGTACTTTCTACGTCCACGCAGTTCTCAGTACGTTCTTAGTAGGTCTTTACTACGTTTTGTCACCATCACGTTCTCACCAAGTTTGAACATGCTCAAAATTATTCCACGTCCTTCACGTCCTTTAAGGTCGTACTGCGTTCAATAAAGTTTGCACTACGATCATTCAAGTTTCTATCACGCCTTTACTACGTTCAGCAAGTTCTTGCCACGTTCATTTGATTTTTTAGGACTTCATGAGAACGTAGTAAGAACTTTATCCAGTGTGACGGGGGTTTTACCTAAGGAAATGAATTTATGAAACTTTATCAAATTTTTATTTCAGGAGGGGCAGAAAATGCTCACCTACAGAATGAGCGATGCCACGAGGAAATTACCCAGTGAACGATACGGGTTTTTTTACAATCCCATTTGAATGTTTTCAAGTGGACACAACTTTGAAACAACTCGTATTTGGGTTATTGGATGTGGTTTGTTTCCATTTGATTTATTCACTTTTTTACCTTTTTGGGACCATTTAGGGCTTGCTATATGGTGTGAGGTTCCTCACTCTGTTGAAGGCCGTACGGTGACCCCTAGATGCTTTGTTTTGGGTCGTTTTAACCTGGATATGGGATGTTGCCTCCATGACATTTACCCCATTTCCTTTCTTTTTCATATTTACATATTACATTATTCTATTAAAATTGCAAAGTACTTTCAATCGAAAACAAAGAATTAAAGAGAACAATAAATGAATAGTGATGAAGACCGTGAAAACACAACCAACAGGTAACTTATCAAACTCACCATAATTTCCCGACAAATTTAATAACGGCCTCTATCGGTTTGACAGCCAGCATGTTGGTTAAAGTTGAAACATGCTCCTTCAGTGCATGGAATTTTTCATGAGTCTTCTTATGGTCCATTTTTCTTTAAATATACTTATATCAGAGTCCAGATTTCAGAGATCTTTTGATTTTATGAAATTCACACAAGATCAAAATGTCAGCACCATATCAGACCGAGTCATTCGTTGTCTGTGAATGACACAAAGAATAAAAGCGCAAACACTTTCTGTAATCGATGAAATACTTTATAACGACATCATGCATCAGAATCTCAAAACGGTAAACAAGTCTAAGAAAGGTAAAAACAAGCACTGCGTTGTACAGGATATGATTCATACAAATTATTTAACATTATATTTGTACGACATGATACTAAAATGGCAGTAATTTCAATTGCGGTATATGGCAATTTTCAAAGTTTATTGAAAGATTCAAACCATTGGAAATGATAAAAATTAACGAAAACACTACAGACCCGTAGAATTGATGGATTAAAATTAAAACTTTATGTTAGGAAAAATTTAAAATCGTAAAATTTGTATGCAAATCCAAAACACCAAGCAGCATTCATAGTGATAAAATCTTTTGATATCAGAATAATCCAAGTTATAGCAAAGGACCATAATGTGATAGTTGCAAACATTTAAAAAGCCAGTTTGATTGGCGAGTATAAGGTTAGTCATTTTATTCCTTGTGGATTTAGGTGCCCCTTTAAGCGAACACTGGGAGGGACATAGAGATTAAAACTATAGATTTAAGGTGAACCGAAAAAGTAAGAGTTTTGATTCATTTTAGCACGGAAACATTATCGAAATATCCAGTGAAAAAAAGGGATAACAGGAAACATGTACAAAGGCTGCAAATTACAATTACATACTACAATCTTCCAGGGAAAAACACAATAAGACAAAAGACAAACGAAAACAACAATAGGAGCTCGGGACTGCCAGACTTGGTACCAGTACTAACAAAAACCCAATATCCGACTCAGCTGACAGTATCATAATATTTGTTTACCTTTCATTTCTAAATCGAGTTTTCTCTGAAACAGATATGATTTTTTGGTAATAAATATTGAGTATTTTTATGAATTTTAATAAATTATCAGTTAAAAATAGAATGCGACTGTAAATTATTATACAATAGTTCTCTCATCTACTTAATAGCTATAATTTTTGCAAGTTACTATTGTTGTTCTCTATTTGAGCACCCCTCTTACAGATTATATGAGTTCATGATTAACATGCTTCATGTTTTGTCCTTAGCTATATATTTGATATTCTTGATAATTCGGATTTCGTTTGGTTTTAAACATTATAAACAGTTTTTGAAATTGTGGACTCCCTATGATTGGGTTCTAGTGCTGCTGATGAGGAATTAATTTCCGAAATGGCCATACAGCTCATTAAAATTAATTGCAGTTGGAGTTATCATATGTGTTATGGTCTCATAGAAAAAAGAAGGAAACGGGAAATGTGTCAAACAGACAACGACCCAAAGGTAATTAATAACAACTCAAATCCACAATAAGATCTTCAATGAACGGTGAGGAAACCCAACACCCAATGGCAGGTCGGAGTCGGTCCCTAAATAAAGAGTTATCAAGTTCAGCGAAATAACCACCAGCCTAGACTCCTATTAACATAAAGTTAACTAAGTACAAAACAGACAAGACACACAAAGGCTGAATAAATGTCCTGACTTAGGACAGGCGCAAACCTGCTGCGGCGGGGTTAAATAGTTTTATTGGGCCCAAACCTTCCCCTATAGCCAATGTGATAGATAAAAAAACATTCGTAACAACAGTAAAATTCAGTTAGCAATAGGGCTGAGTCAATTGTGAAAATGAAACTGAAAGAACTAAATATATGGACATAAACATGAAATCACAAAAGACTACTAGCAGTTAACTGACATACCAGCTCCAGACCAACCGACAAATAAAGTTATGTACCCTCAGTATACAGCTTCCACCAAGATCCCTTCCCGTAAGGAGTTTAGCACAATGATTTCATGCATATACCAGAATACACAACCCGTGTCCATGCAATACTCATTTTAGAAATTTAGAATGTGTTTAGTTAAGATGCAAAGACCCTATCAAAAAATCAATGTTAATACCAAAGAAGGCCTTACGTAATGACTTGACGACAATACCGTAATTATAATCCTTACGAATTAGACGATTTAAAGGTTTTATAAGTTCTTTAGGCGAGTTTAATTATTCTTTTACTCTTATGTAAAACATTACCGTAAAATAAGGGATGTGAAAAACCGGCCTTGATAAGATGTTTACAGGTTGCATTGTATTTATGTAAATTTACTCCATATCCTTTCGTAAAATATTTAATACAGGAGTCTGTCTTTTAATGCAGTGTAGAATTGTTAAAACAGTTCCGCGTGTTTATGATGTATGCTCTTATTTTTTCTTATATATGGTGTACATGTACATGAGATTATATTTCATGTGTACACTTTCTTTAAAACTATTATTTAAATTTATGTAAATTCTAAATTCTAATATCTAACTCCCTCTATCGTGGTTTCGCCCTTAGCATAATATATTTGATATTCCTGATTATCTGAGATATCTTGAACAAAACAAAAAACTATATACATTATAATAAAAAATTTTATTATATTTTTCATGGCAAGTATTATGTACTAGCAACTATACAACTATTTTTATTAGTGTATTGGCAATTGTACATTTTTTGTACGGCCACGATCCACTGTAAGACAAGAAAGTTGAATCGGCAGGCCAGCCAAAATGAACTTATAAACTAATTAACTATTAATCTACTTATAAAGTTGACAGTAATCCATTTTGAAACTTATTTAATTGGGCTGCCGAACATTGGAAAACTTCAAATGGCAAGCCCACCAATGATGCTATACTTATAAATTATATTTCCTGGGCTTCCGACATATGAAAACTAAAATTGCAAGCCCTATCTGAAGGTATACTTATAACTTATGAAATTATGTATCCGGGGCTGCCGACATATGAAAACTTCAAAAGGCAAGCCCCCTCATGAAGCTATACTTATAACTTATGAAATTATGTGTTCAAGGGCTGCCGACATATGAAAACTTAAATGGATTATTGGAACCTTCCTCGTTGAGAGCTAGAATCAAAAGGAGACAAAACGTGGTTCGCTGATTTGACGTCATTGCCCCTGACAACCGTTGCGAAGTGTGACAGGACTTAATTTTGCATGGAAAGAAAGATAACACTTATACCTTCTCAGACATGAAAGAATGAAACCAAAGCAACTTGTTATGATCCAAAGATAAACAGATTTATATTTTATTGAATAAATCGTATAATTCGGATTTCGAAATAATGGATTTCTTATTATGTTAGGGTTCTAATGTTGCTGATGGGGAATTGATTTCCGAAAGTGTCATGCAACTCATTAAAATTAGTTGCAGTTGAAGCTATCATATGTGTTATGGTCTCATGTTCATTTACGCCATACCCTTTCGTAAAATATTCTATCAAATAAAAGATATGTTCCGTGTCGGAGCCGTGTTTTTGTGAATTTGATCGGAGGCATCATTTTCTTCAAAACATTCTATACATTATCTCAATGAGATTGTGATACATTCGCTTAGTAGTCTAGTTTTGCCACCTTTTTGCCAAAATTGACCGAAAATATAAATGAAAGTCCTACAGACCAGTTAAACGTATAATGCATAAATATGATCCTTATTTATAAAAGCATTTATGGATATACTGGCACTTACCATGTTGCATTTAAATTCAATATCATTGGAAAGTCTGCTAAATCACTAAAAATAGTACTTAATGAAATTAATCTAATAAACTAAATCATGATCTTTAATCGGCATTGTACTTGCCAATGTAAGGTCCTTTATGCCTTAAGACGAGATATATTTGTATTGAAAAACATTGTCAGATATAATCAATCTTTCAGCAGAGAATAGGAAAAAGAAGAGTTCGAATGAAAACATTTAAAGTTTCTATTATGTCACATAAGTTTGATGATGGGTCGTAAAAAAAGATATTTTGGAATTTTTTTTAATATATTTGATAATAATAACTAGTAGAGAAAGCGTCCTCACAACATTTTTGAACTCTTCAGCAAAAAGAATAGCACTAAAAACTCGAGCCATGGGTTCCTAAGAACAACGAGAAGATTCTGCCGTGTAATTTAAGTTATTTTGAATAGAATCGAAGTGTTAATTTTGGTGCCTAAAATGAGTAGCTGAAATTGTAATCTCAGTCCTAAAGACTGATTCAAATGAAAAAAAGAACTGGTTTGTGATTTCTTTAGTTTCGTTTGTCGTTATTAATATTCAGGTACACACGTACAATAAACAGCATTGGTTGACTACTACAAAGAGGTAGAAATCATATGTATAAAAATAAAAATGCCCTAAAGCAAGAAAGAGTAGAATTAAAAGCTCCCGAGTACATTTAGTTTTCTGAACATATAAAAGTAGTAGAACGACTGCAGCCGCATTTGATGTTTAAAATCTGGATTACTTAATTGAGATAAACTTTCTCACTTGATTAAATTGCGAGTGATTGCACCACGTCAAAAATGATACAATAATTATATAACATATTTCATTTTTTTCTGAATTTACTGAAATTATTTTCTGTATTTAAGGATGGTCACTCCTCGGGCATTTTTGATTTAATTGTCCCTTTCTTTCGGGACTCTCTTACTTTATCCACCATTATGGATTAGAAAAATTTTGCACACTGACCTCCACTTCCCTTTTTTGTTAAAAATGATTGTATACATCTTTATAGTAGACTTTTGTCAAAATTTAATGAAATTCTTTATACTCATTCATTGCATTTGAAACCTTTATTTGCTAAATGCAAAATGAATGAAAAGTCAATAGAACTTGGGCTCCCCACCAAAAGTTCAGGCGCTTATATCTAAAAAAGCGGACAAACTGACCTATCAATATTTTGTCTAATTTAATTTATGGTCGATGTTCTAATAAATAAAAATATCAATTAATCTTTTTTATTGTTATAAACTTGAGGAGTGACCATCCTAAAACTATCGAAATAATTCTGCTTAAAAATGAAATTATGTACAATGCTTAAGGAAAACTGTTTATTGTCAATTAACATTTTGATGGTTTTATTTTAATATCGTCGATAGCAATGTCACTTGTATAATCTCCACCACGTATTGCTTCAAATCTAATCTGCAATGAAAAAATACTCATTAAGATTAAGATAATGAAATATTGAAGTTTAAAATTTTTTGAGCAATACAAAATCACTATAATTAACCAGAGCCTCATCCGCAAAAAACCAAATTGGAAAGAAACAATTAGGAAAGTTTGTAGAACCAAAACTGTCTAAACCCAGAATAAGGTCAAAATCAGGGCATGTTTCCAATGACGATTTTCTTTTGTTGCTTGTTAATCTTGCATACACTTGAGTGCTCTGTATATATCATTTTAACACTTTTCAACCATACATTGTCTTTTATAAGTTGGCTACATAAATGTTTCATTCTATGTTCTTTTCCCATATAAATATGATTTTATATTTAAGGATGTAGTAAGGTGAAATTAAAAAAATCTACAATTTAAAATTGATACCATAAATTGAAGGAGCATTGGTAAAGGAATAAAATCAGCTAAAATATTCATAGGTTATGAACCTTGTTTTCAAGGTATTTCACATTTTAAAAATTGGCGGGAAAAGGCTCTCTTGGACTTCTACATTGGTATAACATGGAAACATTACTGATTTCTTTTGGTATGGAAAAAAATCTACAATCTGGTAAAATTTTGGTTACTGACCTTAAATGACTTACTGAAGACTTTGATGACCAGAAAATGGGGTGTAATGGGGCAAAATATTTCACACAGTAATAATATATAAAATCCGGGAAATCCGAGTGACATTAAGGAATTTCAAAAACCTCACCTTACTACATCCTTAAGACAAATTATTTCATTTCATATAAAAAAATAATGTAGTAAGTTTATAAGAAAAAGTATACCGGGGATTCTATAGAAGTAGAAACTCTGCAAATCAGACTCTAAGCAACTATGATCTAAGGTTAGGACTACAATTTTGGAAAGCCAACAGTAACTTAGTGTGAGATAAAACCTTGCAGTGGGAGGGGGGGAATCGCATCTGTATTTGCACATTACGAGTCAAAATCAAAACAAATAAAATTAAAGTGTTCCTTGTTCGACGAATTTAGAAAAAAAAATTTTCGAATTAATTCTATTGTACCTTTCAATTATTTAAAACTTCATATATACTAGGTCATTTACCAGTATTGCGTTGTCGATGGTGACGATTTTGTATTAGTGTGCAGATGGATGCGTATTAATTCAGCGATATCTTTTAGTAATTTGTTACATTTTTTGTACATAATTTCAGGGACTTGTTTTCTACCTATTGTATGTAAATTCATAGACATCCAATTTTCGTAAATGTCTCTGAATTAATCATCTCCGGAGTATCCCCGAAACTTTAATGAGTTAAATTTAAAAATGATCAAAAATGTCTTCTGCATATTTGAATGTTGATATATTTGAGATAATAAGGCCATTTCAAAAGCCTGTCAAAAATTTGTAAGTAACATTGAAATTCTCATCGTTTTGGAGAAAAGTGATTTTCATTATATTGATTCGCTGTTCAAAAGTGTAAAACAATGGTCCAGGAAGCAATTTGCTGTAACACAAGTCTACTATCTGGTTCGAATGGTCTGGAACATTTTTTTTTCACTTATTGTAACAACACTTGTGTGACTTTACTTCCAATGTTGTAACCTTAGTTATCAAACACAAACTTCATACACACTGTCAAACAGAATTTATGTATAGCTCTGCAGATAACTCAAAATAGAATATACAATGATACTGAAGTGAAACTATTGTAGACTAAATATCTGCTAATGGCTTTAGTTCGAATAAAAAATTTGAGAAGTCAAACTCAAAACGGAAAAGAGGACAAATAATAAATCTAAAAAAAAAAACAAAAACGAAAAGCTAAAATAAGCCAGTGACAGAGTTAAGCACCAAGGTGATACTCCTTAATTTCAATCTGTTTAATTTTGCAACAACACATTTTTCAAATAAAATTGGTTTAGATAGGAAGGACCGAAAATAATTTGAAATATTGATATGAAAGAATCCTAGTAAGATATTACAACTTAATCAAAAATAAATCAGGAAACTCTTTATATTTTCAAATAATAGATAAAAAGGACTAGAAAAACTGTGAGCAAAGCTCACTAATAAATACCCCCGCATTCCCATTTGATTCCAGGAATTAAAAACAATTCAAATCAAATTCTGAAATAGGAGGTGCACATCTACATTATGTCATAAACACTGTGTTAAAGTTTCATGAAAATCTATTCAGTGGTTCAGGAGGAGTAGCGGATAAGAGATGGGTACCCCCATGTGTACATGTAATGTAAGGCAAAGTCCATATTTTGCTACGGGAAACCCCAAAAATCAATCAAATCAAATTCTAAAATAGGAGGTGCACATCTACATTATGTAACAAAGACTTTGTTAAAGTTCCATGAAAATCGATTCAGTGGTTCAGGAGGAGTAGCGGATAAGAGATGTGTACCCCCATGTGTACATTTAATGTAATGGCAAAGTCCATGTTTGGCTATGGGAAACCCCAAAAATCAATCAAATCAAATTCTGCAATAGGAGGTGTACATCTACATTATGTCATAAAAACTGTTAAAGTTTCATGAAATTTATTCCGTGGTTCAGGAGGAGTAGCGGATAAGACATGGGTACCCCCATGTGTAACGAACGGACGGACGGAAAGACGGACGGACGGACGGACACCCCCATTCAAGCGGGGGGTATAATAACAGAAAACGCCTACTATGGCTGAAAAACACAGTCACATTCAACAATGTATAGGGAACTGCACAAGATAAAATCAAATAAAAGACAAAAGACAAAAGACAAACGTGGACAACGATAAATGAATAAATAAATAAATAAATAATCTTTATTTCATATGGATAACTCAATTAGCCGAAACTAATCTTCCTGGGGGTCCTCAAATACAAACATAAACCATAATATATAAACAGTTTGCCATATAAGGTGTATAAAACAATTTAATTGTATTTGATTAAGATTCATAAATACTTATTCTAGTATTTTGCAATTTATTACCATTTAAAAAGTATGCATAACATTTTCTTTAAACTGTTTATTTGATTTGCAAACTTTCAAATCATATGGTAAGCTGTTCCAA
This sequence comes from Modiolus philippinarum, assembly GCA_002080025.1. Lineage (NCBI taxonomy): Eukaryota > Metazoa > Mollusca > Bivalvia > Mytilida > Modiolidae > Modiolus > Modiolus philippinarum. Next base: position 23,014 of record MJUU01023226.1, read on the forward strand.
ATTTGTGAACCAGAATATAAAATTTTATTTCAAAGAATTTGTATTTCGTTTTGGTAAAGTTAACATACTGTTACTTTTGGAACATTAACTATAAGTAGTGTTATCACGATAGGGAGTCTTGGACAGCCGGACTTGGTACCGGCAATAGCAGAAGTCAGCGGTAAGGTTTGACCGGTTTACTGGTACCCAAAACTCTCATTTCTCTGTCCCGTTTCTATGTAGTATAATAAACATACGAATAAATCCCAATACAGGCAGACTACTAACTCCATGACCACAATCTGGAAAAGGGACAAAACGTTATTTTGAAAGATTGGTTAAGTGCTCGTCGCTTAGCTGTCGGCTAGCTGAAGAGGCCTATTTTGGATTACAATTAAAAGATCCTACAAAACGTGAAAAATAGAATTTTGGAGTATCTATTATACAATAAAGATCGTCTAAGGCAATAATTATAATACCATTGTACATACCTGTGTCAGAGTACTATTATTAAAAGTGGCTCTTGCTGGGTACCAGGAATTACTCTGGTTACCTGTCTTAAACCATATCTGTTGTAGCCCGTGGTATACTCTTAATGTACCCATCTGTGACCCATACATATGATAATGAAATTGCAAACAGTTTTCAGAAGCTGAAATATACATGCAACAAAGGAATTATGTACTCATTTATTGATAGGTTAATGATCTTGTTTTTGAGATATAAGTGATTGAACATTTGGTGGGAACTGAACTGCTCCGAAATTTTCATTTAATAAAACATTAGCAAGGTTTAAATATAAATGAAGTGAAAGAATGAATAGAATTAAATTATTTTTTACAAAATGCTTATAAAGATGCATAAAATGAAATTATATATAGATAAAAAAATAATGGGTCCATGGTCAACAAACTTTCTATATGGTGTGAGGTTCCTCACTGTATTGAAGACCGTACGGTGACCCCTAGATGCTTTGTTTTGAGTCGTTTTTAGATCATATTGATTATTTGCTCTCTATCAGTTTTTAAATATTTTGAGTATATGGTCTTCCAAACGTTTAGATTTTATCTGCACTGAAGAGACATAAGTTGTCGAAATGCGCATATGCAGAAAGAAAATTCACAGTTACCTCGGTATTTAGTTATTTGTTACCACTGGGTCGATGCCACTACTGGTGGACTGTTAGTCCCCGAGGGTATTCACCAGCCCAGTAGTCAGTACATCGGTACTGACCCGAAAGCCGATTATTCTTGGAACCTTCCAATATCTAAATTTTTGTAAATTTTGTTGAAAACTAAGGAGTATCTCCCTCATGCATAGCTCTGTCCTTAGCTAATTTTGGCTTTACATTTAGATCATATTGGTTATTTGCTCTCTATCAGTTTTTAAATATTTTTGAGTACTAGTATATGGTCTTCCAAACGTTTAGATTTTATCTGCCCTGAAGAGACATAAGTTGTCGAAATGCGCATACGCAGAAAGTAAATTCACAGTTACCTCGGTATTTAGTTATTTAACCTGGATATGGGATGTTGTCTCTTTGACATTTACCCCATTTCCTTTCTTTTTCATATCTAATGATTTTACATTGATAAATACCAAAGGCTTCCGAAAATCTGACAGAAATTTCAGAACATGAGGAGCGAATATCCTTAAAGTAAGGTTGCAAACTTTCTCATGAAGGAATTCTATCACAGATAACCAATGAAATGTTCACCAAACTGAAGGTAATGTTTAATTACTGTTGCAATTGTTACTACATAAGTTCGTCACAATACTGCTATTTAAAAAATGAGAATAAACATCTTTGAGTAGATCCTTAGTTTATTTCCAAGCTGACAAACACCCAAGATATGACAAAACTTTGATTTTTGGCAGTGTAATGGACGACACGCGTGGCGAGAATCATACTTACCCTTCAAGAACATGTGATGATACATCGAGTTTTCAATTCAAACTTTTGGTGCATAAGTTTTTCGTGTTGTATATCACATTGTTAGATTTTAGATTTCTCTGCTGGTAATGTTCGTGGTACCGATTTGTCATTAGGATTGTCAAAATGCTAAACAGATTTCAAACTTTTACCTAGGTGCTGTTTGCGTGTTAAAGAAAAAATGCGTACTATTGATTTTAATTGGTTTTGGTCTAAGGGTTTGAAAATGATATTTTCCAATCAACAGACCTCTCAATAACGCTGACTGTGTGATGGATGCCATGCATGGAGCAAATCGTGGTTGCCCTTCCAGAGCACCGAATGATACCTGCAGTTTTTGGTAGGGGTTCACACTGATAGTGCTTTAGTTTTAATGCTTTCTTGTTTATTTGTTCATCTTTTCTGTCTTAGTAAGGTTGTCTCAATTGTGCTAGATATGAATTGCTTTTTTGGGGGCTTTTTTGGAATTTTGATTTTTTTTTTATTTTTCCCGTTTTGTTTCGGTGTTTGCTTGTCGATTTGCTACAAACTTATATGTGTTTTCATGCCATGCTGAAAACAGATTGATAAACAGACGTCGTGTTGTACACTGAACGCTCTGACAAGGAAAACAAAAACAAGAAAACAAAACAAAACAAAACCAAAAGCAAAAAAAAAAAAAATAAATAAATAAATAAAAATAAAAAAGAAAATAAATTAAAAAAAAACAAAAGACAAAACACAGTGATTTAAAAAAAATTGGTAGATTAACAATTTTTATACCTAGACAATGGTCATTGTCTTGCTTAGAAATTTTATCCAATTATTAATTTTTATATATGATAGGAGTGCATTCTATAGATATCGTTAATTTTTCGAATTCTTTGATTCAAATCAATTTTAGTATTTTTGTACCAAACCACAGAAGAAAAACGACAAAAAATATTTTAAATTATTTTTTTTATATCATGGATGCATTAAAAATAAAAGATTACCTAAATTTGACACTGTGGCAATTAGTATGGCTTTTGAACCCGTCCTTACCGGATTCGATGTCTCAAAATAATAGTAATAGTTCCCTTCAAAGGCCGAAGCCGGACCAGTTGAAGAGCTGCTTGTAGGCCCCTGCAAATATAAAATGATTGCAGCCTTTTTTCTTATACTAATAATTTGTTAATTGCATTTGCATGTAAAAATAGTGTTACTTCATATTTTGATATCGGTTTGAATTTATAATGAGAGCCGAAATTATCAAAAAGTATATATAAGTGCCCTCGTAATCAAATGATTATTAAAAAATGCCCGGATAATCAGGTAAACAAGAAACCCATGACGGGCCTCAAATATAAATATTAAACCCCAAAGTAAACACAAAAGATCATTCGAGAAACCATTAAATTTCAAGATTATATGTAATTCAAGAGCAAAATCACAAAAGAATGTAGCGAGTACACAAAAAATATTTTATTCCAATTTAAACACAAATTTATCCAAATAAGAGGCTCTCAAGAGCCTGTATCGCTCACCTGGACCATGGCTGCCATAGATAAAAGGCATTTCCAACAGGAAAAAAGGAAAATTACATTTAGCAGAATACTTTTTTTTCTAAAATTACAATATTCTTGTTTGGTTTCCATGGCAACCGAATGATCCACCATCCATTACAACCCATAACAGAACACCATTCAAAAAAAATTTGGGCAGGGGTTCCCCTTATAATTAAAGTAATACATAGTGCTGAAATTAAAACATGCAGACCACTTTTCAAATAAAAATTCAAAAATTTGGGCAGAGGTTCCCCTTAAAATCAATAGGGCCAATGTAAAAACTATGCTGCAGATGGGGCCATCTTGGATGAGGTATGGACCTACCAGATACATTTTTTGGGTGGGACCACCTAAGGACCATTGTGGCTTAGATTGGTTCTAATTGGACTAGTAGTTTCTGAGAAGAAGATCTTTGAATGTATATTCCATAGGGTCCAATGTTAAAACTATGTTCCCGCTGACGGTTATCTTGGATGAGGTACAGACCTGTCGGATACCCTTTTTTGGAAGGGACCATCTAAGGACCCTTGTGACTAAGTTTGGTTATAATTGGACTGGTAGTTTCTGAGAAGATATTTGAATGTCTTTTCCATAGGGGCCAATGTTAAAACTTTGTTCTCCGCTGGCAGCCATCTTGGATTAGGTACGGACCTGTTGGATACCTTTTTCGGAATGGACCATCTAAGGACCATTGTGACTAAGTTTGGTTATAATTGGACATATAGTTTCTGAGAAGAAGATCTTTGAATGTCTTTTCCATAGGGTCCAATGTTAAAACTATGTTCCCCGCTGGCGGCCATCTTGGATTAGGTACGGACCTG
>MJUU01023226.1:29166-48674 GCA_002080025.1 Modiolus philippinarum
TGGCAGTGTAAATATACTCTGTAAAACTGCTGTCAAAATCATGAAAAGTAATACTCCATAATGTTTATGTACGTTTGGGGTCTGAAAATGTAACAATGGATGATTATTTACTGGGAATTTTCAACCCACATTTCACTTACAACAGGAAATTGGAAAATGCGGGAAATAATAGCGGTTTATCTAAAAACCGCAAATAAGCGCTTTGTCCAAAAACCGAAAAAATACAAAAACATCATAAACAGGTTTCAAGATTCCCTTCAAAATTGAGGGGTAGTGAGATCTTGAAATAGCAAACATTTAATCATTTACACTTGACCTCTATCTTTTAAACTTTGGGAAATAAAAGAAGAAAAATGTAAAAAAATGAAAAATTTTAGTGATTACAAAGGGTAATTACTTCTAAATGGGTATCAGGATCATTTCCATCAAAATTGGAGGGTAGGTAAATCATGAGATGGCAAACATTTCATCAATTTACACTTAATCTATATCTTCTATAGTTATGGAAATAAAAGACGATAATGGGAAAAATTAAAAAAAATTGATGAACAAAGGGCAATAACTCCTACATGTGTCACCACTTCTTTTCGAAATTTTCAGGATAAATAGATCTTGTTTAACTGATCATATTTGCAATTTACAGTCCTTATCTATCTTCAATAGTTTTCGAGATAAAAGCCAAAAACCACAAAAATCATAAAATATTGATATTTCAAGGGCAGTAACTCCAACTAGGGTCATCACTTTCTTTCAAAATTTCCAGTATACATAGATCTTGTGTAACTGATCATATTTGCAATTCAAAGATGTTATCTATCTTCAATAGTTTTCAAGATAAATGCCAAAAATTACAAAAATCGATAAAAATCAACATTTCAGGGACAATAACTCAAAATCGGTCAGTCTGATTCTTATGAAATTTTCAGTGTATGTTTATAATACCCTGCTTATTATTTTAGATCATTCAATGATGACGCGTTTTGTATCGTTTTGCAGAAAATTGCAAAAAAATATAAAAATCGGTAAAATTCAGCATTTCAGGGGCAATTACTCATAATTGGGTCATCAGATTTTTCCGAAAATTTCAGGGTTGATTGATCTTCATCTGCTGATCATTTTAAACTTTTCAATTTTGACGCGTTTGGTATTGTTTTCGAGATATTAGCTAAAAATAGCTGTTTTACCCCTATGTTCTATTTTTAGCAGCAGCGGCCATGTTGATTGACCTGCGACATAGAAAATAACAAATTTGAAACTAGACACCCTAATGATGACTTAGTTCAAGTTTGATTCCATTTGGCCCAGCGGTTTCAGAGGAGAAGATTTTTGAAAAGTGAGTTAACGTCGGACGACGGACGGACGACAGACGACGGACGCCAAGTGATGGCAAAAGCTCACATGGCCTTTTAGGCCAGGTGAGCTAAAAATAAATTGCGACAAATTTTACAAACAGGTGTTATCATATAGCTATTAACATTTAAAGATGTAATACTGTTTGGTAATATCTATATATCCAGTATAAAAAGTTTAAATATGGCGCCCGCATTTCACAACTCATTTGCTGTCTCATTCGCTATTTCCGTGTCTGTAGTTTGTACAGTGATTTTGTCAACGGATGGAATTTACTGTCTCAAAAACTTCTGCATCAAGGGTATGTTTAGTCACTGTTGCAATTGTCACGACAGAAGTTTTACGGTCATTAATGGCGAATGAAAGCATATGGAGTAAATGCACATGAGACAAAGTCTCTACAAATACATGGTAAAAACAAGCAAAGGAACAACGCTTTTATATGGAGTAAATGCACATGAGACAAAGTCTCTACAAATACATGGTAAAAACAAGCAAAGGAACAACGCTTCTATTGTTGTTCATCTTGAAGTCACCATGAGGCCTTCAACAATGAGCTTTGCTCATACCTCATAGTAAGTTCAAGACGGCCCCTAGCACCGGTTTTAGCTGAATTCTTTGCTAATTATTGAGCAACGATACATCCATGTCTTCATTAGTCATGGGTGCGGGATTGTTAACAAACATTAATTAAACTGGAAAAGTTTTCTTACAATCACTGTCATCCTTTGCCTAACAAAAGCACTAGAGTCTTAAGCTAGTGGACGATAACAACATATAGACAAATACAGGGCACTCATCAAGTCGAATGTAAGAAAACTAGGCGGTGTGAAATGGTGAGATGTGGGCACTTTTAACAGGTGGTCAGAATTACATTTCGGAATTCCAAAAATAAATGCCAAAATTTGAAAGTATATGTAGTATATTCATATGAGAAATTCTCTCACGCACAGGTACACCATAACTGAAATATATAGAGACCATGCATCTCTCGCACGGGGAATCGTTTTACGGACTTCACACTGCAGGAGAGACAAACTCCAGTCGTAAATGGTGAATGAAAGGATATGGAGTAAATGCACATGAGACAAAGTCACTACAAATACACGGTAAAAACAAGCAAAGGACCAACGCTTTTATTGTTGTTCATCATTTTGAAGTCACCATGAGGCCTTCAACAATGAGCTTTGCTCATACCTCATAGTAAGTTCAAGACGGCCCCTAGCTCCGGTTCTAGCGGAATTCTTTGCTAATTATCGAGCAACGCTACATCCATGTCTTCACTGGTCATGGGTGCGGGATTGTCAACAAACATTAATTAAACTGGCAAAGTTTTCTTACACTCACTATCATCCTTTGCCCGACAAAAGCACTAGTGTCTTAAGCTAGTGGACGATTACAACTTATAGACAAACACAGGGCATTCATCAAGTCGAATGTAAAAAAACTAGGCGGTGTAAAATGGTGAGATGTGGGCACTTTTAACAGGTGGTCAGAATTACATTCCGAAATTACAAAAATATATGCCAAAATTTGAAAGTATGTGTAGTATATCCATATGACAAACTCTCTCACGCACAAGTACACCATAACTGAAATATATAGAGAGCATTCATCTCTCGCACGGGGAATCGTTTTACGGACTCCACACTGCAGGAGAGACAAACTCTAGTCGTAAATGGTGAATGAAAGGATATGGAGTAAATGCATATCAGACAAAGTCTCTACATATACATGGTAAAAACAAGCAAAGGACCAACGCTTTTATTGTTGTTCTTCATCTTGAAGTCACCATGAGGCCATTAACAATGAGCTTTGCTCCTACCTCATAGTAATTTCAAGACGGCCCCTAGCACCGGTTTTAGCGGAATTCTTTGCTAATTATCGAGCATGAATTGACAGACCGTTACAATGTTTTTATTTCAGAGATGAGAATAGATATCTTTGGATAGATCGAGAGTTTATTACCGGACTGACAAACATCGACTCTGACAAAACCGGGCTTTAAACTGCCAGTGTGATGGGTGCCACGCGTGGAGCAGATCATTTTTACCCTTCCAGAGCACCTAGTGATACCTCAGTTTTTGTAGGGGTTCACACTTCTAGTGCTTTAGTTTTGTGGGGTACTTGCTTTTTTTGTTTATTAGTTTTGTCTTTGTAATGCTGTTTCAATTCGTGTTGGATATGAAGTACAGTGATTTTTGATTTTGGAATCCCCCTTTTATCATTTTTGCTTCGGTATTTTGCCGATGTATTTTAATTACAATAAGTATGTAGATGATGCAAGAATAAAACAACAAAAGCAACAAAGCATCTAAAGGTCACCGTAGGGTCTTCAACACAGTGCGGAACCTCACACCATATAGCAAGCCCTAAATGGCACCAAAAAGGTAAAAAAAAAGTGAATAAATCAACGGAAACAAACCACATCCAATAACCCAAATATCAAGAACTAAAATTTTATAAGAAGACAGGGACAAGCCAATGACCAACATATTCCTGTCTCGGGACAGGCGCAAAAATTGCGATGGGGCTAAACCCGTTTTCTTGGATCCAAACCCTCCCCTATGTGTGGTGAATGGCTAAAAAATAAATACACAAAAAGACTCACAGTGAAAATCAACCTAGAAAAAAGTCCAACTTATCAAGACGAGTACCCTTACTATGAAGTACATAAAACATGAAGACAATACACACAGGTACTGTCCGGACATATGCTCGCTGTTACTGACAGCTAGCTAAGGACATAATTTCCGTTCACTCTGATATCAAGCCTTCTTACATATGAAACTTCAATTGAAATACTTCTAGATAGATTTGGTATAACAACATCATCAATTACGAAAGAAGAACATGATATTGTGCAATGCCAAATACTACCAATATGAAAAATTGTTTAAATTTAGTTATGGTGAAAAGCATTTAGGATATGATCAATATTTTTGCCAACAAAACCCAGAAGTAAAGATTTAACAACAATGCTGTATTTATATCCTTTATGAATAAGTTTGTTCAACGGATTAATAAGTTTGGAAGGACAATTTTTGAATTTATACGCTTTGTAAATGATATTGCCATAGAAGTTTGGATGTGAAATGCCCTGATGTATAACAGCCCTGCATGTAGAAGCAAATTTTCTTAATAAGTCAATGTATCTATGATAAAATTTAGAGAATGTTTTTACCAATTATTATATCTAAACCCTTGATGCAGAAGTTTTTCAGTGAGACAAAGATTTCGGTCGTTGATGTCAGAAACATCACTACATACTCGTGCATATCGAACAAGTTGTGAAAGGTAGACCCCGTAAGAAGGGGCTAACGGAACATCACCGTCGAGATGGGGAAAATTGTCTATAGGGAAGGAGAAATCATCTCTTTTATCATAAACCCTAGTGTTTAACTTTCCTTGATTTACTGAAATATCAAGATCAAGAAAAGGAGTATAATCACTGCTGCTATTGGATTTATTTAAAGTAAGTTCTGCAGGATAAATTTCATCTGTAAATTTAGAAAATTCAGGATTATTTAAAGCCAAAATATAAAAATGGTCTTTACTTTGTAAATAATAATTCAAAAATTCATTAAGAGGGTAGTTATATAATACTATATTTGACTTTGCTAGAACATAGACTAAAATTCGTTTGTTTATACGGATATAATACAGACTAAGCATTTATCTTCCAGGAAATATTGACATCTCAAATTCAAGTCTTCTTTTATGTGGTGATTGGAATGCAGTCGAAGTTTGTCAGTTGTATACATTTAACATTAATAGTAATACAACTCCAATTCTAGGAGAAAAAATGAAGAGATCATTGGTGTTGTTCAAATACTTGACCCTTGGCGAACATGTTTTCCCAATGACAAGAAATTTACATGGCATGCAAAGCTCTTCTATGAAGAAAAGTCGACTTCATTATTTTTTAGCAACTGATGATTTATATCATATTATGAAAAATGTTAAAATTATACCAGGTTATAAAACAGATCACTCTGCTGTTTTTTTCTCTTTTCAGCCATTCTTGCTAAACGTAGTAAAGGTTATTGGAAGTTTAACACCCAATTACTGAGAGAGACCAGGGATATGTTTCTGTAGTGAAATAATGTATAACTTAAACTATATCTGAATATTTTGTGTCTCGTGGTATCATTGATTTATCAAATATTCAGCTATCTTGTAATGGTCAATTATTTTTAGAAATTTTTAAAATGAAAATCTAAACCATTTCAATAACACATAGTTTAAAAAATCTAATGAAGAAAAGATAAAAACTGCCGATTAAGAACAGGAAATACAAAACTTCGAGAATTGTATGGACTCTTCTCCTAGTAAATTGATACAAAACAAATTGAAGAGGAAAAAAAAGAATAAGGGAAAAAGATAGAACAAATGATAGAAGGTTTATTGATCCTTTCCGGTGCAAACTGGCATGAAAATGGAGAGAAATGCACAGAAAACTTTTTGTAAATTGGAGAAAATATATTTATAAACTATAACGGAATCAGAATGATGGAAAGGTAAGTAAGAACCGAACCATCAGTCAAAAGAACGAACAATCAATTGACAAAAACATCATCGGAAACACTGAGAAACAAGGACACCACTTGAGCACGGGACAAAAAAGAAAAATGAAGACACACATACAGATGAACAACACAGACCCAATAAAAACTATGGGTGAGATCAGGTGTAACGGTAGAGTAAACATCTCCTACTTCTTATAAGACACCCGCCGTGCTGAACATGTCAACTCTGGTAATAGATCACTAGTCTAACTATTTCAATCTATCAAAAGGTGTTGTCAGGATACATATCTTGAAAGATTTCAAGTCAAATTCTTACGCAGAATTATTCCAACCAATTCCTTTCTTAGTAAATTTAAAATTAAAGCTACTAAGCTATGTTTTTGTAAATCTCAAGAAGAAAAAGTCGAGCATTTGTTTTTGAATGTCTAGTATACAATCTAGTATTCAATTTTTGGGTAATATTTACTAAATATACATAAACCTGTTTTACATGTATGTCAATTTCCTGTTACAAAAAAATTCCTAGGCTGTGATTTGAGGGTCTGTTTAATAATAATGGTTGCTAAAAACTTACATATAAATGTTAATTTACATATCAAATTCCAAAAATCATTGGTATTAAACATGTTTTGAAGAAATATCATTCAGCAGAATTGTATACTGCTGCTAAAAATGATAAAATGTATGTTTGTAAAAAATTTTGCTCCAAACTTAAGGTGATATATAATAATATCTTTTAATTTATATTCATTAACTCCAATGTCTTTTTTCAACAGTATGTAACTATTACAAACATAAAAGTATGCAAGACAGTATAAAAGCATGACTGATAGTAATTTTTTTCCTTTGCATTCTAATTGTTATGCATTATCTTTATTAGCAATTTTTTGATAATCTGGATGTTATTATAGCCCCTGCTATGTCCTAGTCAGTTGGCATGGTAAGGTTTTCTGTAAAATCCTGACTAATGAAAATAAATTAAAATTTAAAAAAAGAAAGACACTCCTGTAAAGCCATGATTGGCCAGGACGGGAATACAAAAATGGGTAAAAATCTATTAATTATTTCAAGAATTTTATGTATGTTTGGCATACAATGAGATTTAAATGACTGAATCAGTCTAATAGTCTATTGTCAAATATCCTATCAGTATTCCATAATGGAAAAGTACAAGTGATCAACAGGCGTATTTAGAAATATTAATCAGAATAGAACATGCAATTTCTACATACTAAAAAAAATCAAATGTACACTTTACTTTGTCTTTAACTCGATATACTCAGATTTGAACAGAAAATAAGAGGTCAGCGGTTTAGCACGCTCCTATTTTCATTATATTCACATCTTTTGTCAAAATTAACAATGTTGAAAAACAATTGAAAGACTGCAAACTTTGACATCAGAAAACAGTTTTTAAATTTTTATTCTAATGCTGTTTTTCATTGCATAGAAAATATATGGAAAAAATGTTTCAACTTTCAATGTTCGCATAACAAACTGTTTCATTTTTTGTGATTATCAGTGAATGTTTTCTTAATTGACAGCTTAATAGTTGAGGTAAAAAGTAAATGCACAGTGCTGCTGAACACCCATGTTAGTGTAAAATGTGTATTGTTCTTCTTATCTTCACATATTTTTACAATACTGTTCTAAACGAGTGATATGTCCAGTCGTAGTCATCAGATGTATCCTGACTGAGAACGCATTTGAATTCCTTGTCGGTGCCACATTTATAATCTTGATAAAAACATATTAAAACTTGACATAAAGCATAGAGAGACAGTCTTAATAATTTCTTATTTTTTTATTGAATTATCTTGTACATATTTTTGTAGCCTCTTCTCTTATTTAATGTTGTATAAAACAAACGTCATAGAGCTCAAGGAAATGTCTTATAGGTATGTTGACAAAACAGGAATATAACATAGATATACAGATAACTTGCGATTTTCTAAATGATCCTATATATACGCGTTGTATATCTATAAGGCGCTATTGATAATGTATATTCCGGATTGCTCTAGGGGTAAATAACAGAAATTATACATTCATTATAAAGTATTAACTAATTCATAACAACTAAGTTATGATTCTGACTTTATTTTATGGTGGATCGGTGGAATTCCGCCATTTTGTTTTCATGTTTTATGCTTTGATATGTATTTTTCATTACAGAAATATACAAACGTTTTAAAATTTGGACAAATCTTTAAAATATTTCGCTTAAAACTCAAATAATGGACACATTTCTCTAAGTCTAGCATTCATTTTAGACGAAAAATTCAGTATAGTATTTATCCTGTAAAATTCTTTGAAATGACAATTTAAACAGGGAGTTAATTTCCAAAAATATATTAATTCACTATAAAAATTTTGATTTTGTGAAATAATTACATAATAAGGTCCGTGACCCCCATTTTTCTTTTTATTTTTGGAAAGTTCAATACAGGGGCTAGCAATATTTAAAATTATTCAAAATTCTCATGGGTGTAACCTGAATAATTTTTATAAAATTATAATTTTTTTTAACATTTCAACTAAAAATTCCCTATTTTCGACGCAAGGTTGTGATCTGATATGGTCCGTGACCCCAAATTTTTATTTTATTTTTTGGAAGTTCAATTTTTGAAGTTAAATTCTGCAAACTTTTGAAAAATTCTTGGATGGATTTTGCTTAGTCCCCCGAACCATCTTAAAGCAAAACAATCACTCTATTTCACGGATTAGAGACGTAATATGATTCTTTCTGAATACCTGAATTTGAAAAGAATTTAAAATAAGTAATCATTGCTTAATTTCAATTGAAAATAGCAAAATATTGAAGTTGCTGTGAATTTAGTTTCTGCATATGCGCGATTCGACAACTTATGTCTCTTCAGTGCATATCAAATCAAAACATTTGGGAATCCATATGCATAAAACCTGATAGAGAACAAATTACCAACAGTATCTAAATAAAAAACCAAAAATCGGCTAGGGACAGAGCTATGCAGGAAGCAGATACTCCCTAGTTTTGAACACATTTTTCTTAAATTTAGATATTGCAAGTTTTAAAAGAAAATCGGTTTTCGGGCCAGCACCGAAGTACTGGCTACTTGGTTGGTGAATACCCTCGGCGACTAACAGTCCACCAGCCGAGGCATCGGCCCAGTGGTAAAAAATAACAAAATAAAGAAGTTGCTGTGAATTTAGTTTTAGCATATGCGCATTTTGACAACGTGTGTCTCTATAGTGCATTTGGGAAGTCATAAACCATAATAGAAGTGACTATTTTTTTTTATTAAATGTAAAGTCTGTCAGACCTGACTGACTCAAGTGTACTTGTAATGTATTTTGTTTTTTTTTCCTATTTATTTATTATTGTTAGCACTTGTTTTTTCTTAGTTTGTTGTTTTAGTTTCGAGTACTATTCTTGAAACATTATGAACCACAAAACGTAGATTTGAACAAATTTCTTTTATCTTACTTTGTTAAAGACAAGTACATATATCAATGATGTGAAATATTTAATCATACCTTGACACTGATTTCCAGTATATCCACACGGACAGAAGCATATGAAGCTGTTGTCACTTACTACACAAGTTCCATTATTATAACATGGCGAACTATCGCATGGATCCCCTTAAATAAATAAACAAAACTGTAAATATTCGCTTAAATCTTTAATAAGTAAAAAACACAATTAACTTAACAAGTAAGGTAAAAATAAAAGGTAATGTCGTTTAGGAATAACATCATATCCACCAGTGCAAATTAAAAATATGTTAAACAAAATAGCACAATAATAAAATATTCCAAGTAGGTTAAAAATACACAAAGTAAACTGACATTTCAAGGATAACTCATGAAAGCGTGAACGCTGATTTCCAATTTGGTCTTTGTATGATAATAACTTTAAAAAATTTAGATACATATCAAATTGGTTCTGATCAACATGGCATACTTTTTAATTGCTCAAAAATTTTTAGATTTATCTAAATTAATGTCAGCAATGAAGGGATATGGAGTAAAAGCAAATGAGACAAAATCCCCACAAATATGTGGGAAAAACAAGCAAAGGAACAATACTCTTATTGTTGTTGTTCATCTTGAAGTCACCATGAGGCCTTCAACAATGAGCTATGCTCATACTTCATAGTAAGTTCAAGACGGCTCCTAACACCGGTGTAAGCGGAATTCATTGCTGGATGTCGAGCAACGCTACATCGATGTTTATTATGTCATGGATGCGGGATCGTCAACAAACATAAAATCAACTGGCAAAGTATTCTTACAATTGCTTTCATCCATTGCCCGACAAAAAGACCAAAAGAAGACAAACACAACGTTTAAACAACCACAGGACACTCGTCGAGTCAATAGTAAGAAAACTTGGCATAATAAAATTATGAGATGTGGGCACAATAACCAGGTGGTCAGAATAATAATTTTGAAAAACAAAAAATAAAATGCCAAAATTTGAAATTATGATAGTGCATCCATATGAGAAATTCTCTCAGGAACAAGTACACCATAACTGAAATGTATATAGAGCATACATCTCTCGCACGGGGAATCTTTTTACGGACTCCATTCTGCAGGAGAGACAAACTCCAGTGTAAAATAAGCAAAGAAGAAATATGGAGTAAAAGCAAATGAGACAAAATCTCCACAAATACGTGGGAAAAACAAGCAATGGAACAACGCTTTTATTGTTGTTCTTCATGTGTTTTAAGGAATTTCTGATTTTTAAGAGCTTTAATTGATTGTGGGAAGATGTAGAGTCTACACCTCTGCTTTTTTAACAACAAAATTGAATTGACTTGATCTGGTGTTATAGATGTGTTGTTTACTTACTTTATGAACATTTTGTTACCAGTAGTCTTAGCATTTGTTATGAAAATCTTGTTTGCGTGTCCCAATCGTAGTTGTTTTAATTAAATCTTTCTTCAACATTAAAAACCCCAGCCTTGTCAACTCCTGTTTACCTACACTAGATATAGGACCCATGCTATTTATAAAACGAATTGTTTTATTTTGTGTAAGTGATTTTTTGTGAAACACAGCTATACCATGAAGAGCAAGAATAATAGAAATGACATGGGATGAGAGCCATTGAAAAAGTTTTTCTAGTGTCTTTGGACAAGCAACATAAATTCTAGTCTGGAATTTGCAACACGGTACAAACATGGTGTATATTCAAACCTTTCTTACTAAAAATATCTAAGATGCATATCAGACTCAAAATAGGGAATCACCTTCAAATATATTACATTGTATTACGGCGACTTACATCCATACATCAGTCATGATATGAAATTTAACACTTTAAGGAAATATATATCTGTATAAACAGAGAAACATTGTTCTTAGCTGAATTTTTAAATCTTAAATGTTGCTTACCACTCGACTGGACTAGCATGAATTACTCTTTACAAAATGAACAGTGTTGTCTTACCATCCGCAATGTCTTGATACATAACGAGCTATACGCTCCTGATAGCCTGTAATCACTCGTCTGATTACACTCCAAGTTAAGATTCAATTGACAAAGTGATTTCAGAGCAGAATTATTTAACTGTTTTCATTTAGGATTCCACTGTGGCCTCAATCATGGATATATTTCAATGATGAAAACAGTTAGTCAGGATTTCATCATTTTCAATTGAGATATATTTAACAATTCTCAAGAAGAATTTTCCCATGCATTTCCAAATACATTCAATATTTAATTCTAGTGAGTTTTTCGCTGGCGGCAACTTGGTCGATGTGCACATTATTAGAAAGCTTGGCCAAAACATCAAAAATCACTGATGCTAATACATATACACTGAAAGGATATGAAGTAAATGCACATTAGACAAAGTCTCTACAAATACACAGTAAAATCGAACAACGCTTTCAGTAATGTGCTTTGCTGATACCTCAAAGTAATTTCAAAGTAATTTCATGACGATACCTAGCAACAGTTTGAGTAGAATTCCTTCTAAATGTCAAACAACGGTCAGGATTTTATCATATTAAGTATAAATCCATTCAACACTTTTCAAGAAGATCTTTCTCATTACTAATAAGGTCGAAAGTTAAAGTAAATTCCTCGATGGCATCAAATATAAAAAAAGGGAATAACAGGAAACACCTACAATGGCTAAAAACTATAATTACATGCCACAATCTGTCAGAAAACTACACAGGAAAAACACGAAAAATACAAAAGACAGACGTAGGAACTCGTGACTTCCGGAGCACTAGTACTTGGTTAGCACATAAAAATAATGAAAGGATGTGGAGTAAATGCATATGAGACAATGCCTATAAAAATATATATATATAAAGCCAAGCAATGGAACAACGCCTTATTGTTGTTCTTGAGAAATCTACAATTCATGCTAAGTTTGATTCAAATCTGTACCACAATACACCAAGTTAAGGTATTGTTCAAACTGACCTCACATTTTTAGTAGAGGCCATTTTATCTGCATGAGAGCAACATTGCTGTGTAAATGTCCAAATTTCCTGTTTCTTCAAAAATACCGTCATCTGCGTGACTGAAACTCGCAACATTTTGATTGCTATTTTTATCGAAACCAACCACCTTACGATCCGTCCACCGTGAATGTTTTTGCACTTATAATCATATTTTGCCTTTAAAACTCTTATTTGGAAAGAAATTTAAAAGTTTGTATACCCAGTAGAAGTTTTACTAGCACGGCATTTACCATCTTTAACCAAACGTTCATACAGATTGCGCTATGGATCCATACCAAACAGAATTCTTTAAATTAACTACTAATTATCTTACCAGTCAGTATTTGATATTACATTTTGAAAAAAAAAATGATTTTTTAACACAAGGAGAGGGTGAATGAACCTCGATGCAAGTATCCCAAAACTTATCTGTCTGGGTGCTAACATCCTCATTTATCCTCATTTATCTTGATTCTGGAATATCCTCATTTGACTGGATGCTTGCATCCTGATATATCTGGATGCTGGCATCTTCATTCATCTTGATGCTGGCATCCCCATTTGACTGGACGCTGGCATTCTTATATGTCTGGATGCTGGCATCCAAAACCTCCTTGATGCTTACATTCAAAACCTTCTGAATGCTGGCATCCTAATCTGTTTTCACGCTGAAATCATTTATACATTGGAAAGGGAGTTTAATTCTTATAATTCAACAAGAAAAAACATCAAATCCTCAACAGACCTTCATATTACGTAAACGAAGATAACATTTGACAAAAGGCGACGCAAACTGACAATACAGCCTTCAAGATGAAGAACAACAATAAAAGCAATGACCATTTGGCAATGCTTGGTTCTATCATGTATTAGTAGAGCTTTGTCTCGTGTACATTTAATCCATATCCTTTCATTGTTTATTAAAAAAAATCTAATCAGAAAAGTGAAAAAAGCCTAATATAAGACCATATAAGGAATAAAGATAACCTTCAACCAAACTACAAGGTAGGTAATAAGAGAACTCACCCTTCGCTATTTTAAGCACCTTGAATCAAAATAATGGGAACTGAATTTCATGTTAAGGAAATGATTTTGTAATTCTGATCCAACAGAAATTTAATTTTGATGTTACACAAATCTTAGTTTGATATCGACCTTTACAGGAAACACACAATATGTCTATCATCTTCCTGAAACAAATTACACAATACCTACCTTACTGGTCTATTGAAGGTACTTAATGAAGACTGTAATTTCGTTGCACTTATGCTAAACATGTTGATTTTTATTTAGCAAACACTTTGAATTTTTTGCATTTTAAAAAATTAAAGCATGTAAGAAGGTCATGTTATTTGCCCAAATTATACATTTACTCGTAAAATAAATCTTCCTGTTTAGAGGCGGTATTTGACCATTCGAATCAACTCCTCTGAGGCTTCTGACAAAATTAAAACAATTTTACTTGTTTGAAGATGTTCAACTGTTGTCTAAGACTTTCAAACTGATTGCATCGGACCCAAATACAGGTTTACCTTTGTTGAAAGGCTACACATTAGTAACTTACTCTCGCAGTCAGATCCATAAAATCCAGTAGGACAAACACATGTGTAGTTTCCCTCTGCTGACAAACACTGGCCACCGTTCATACAAGGCTGCCGAGTACATGGAGTATCTGTAAAACGTACTATACTATTATTATTGTATTAAATTCCAATTTTAAATGTGTAGTATTTCGAGATATCTTCCGATTTTTATTCACTTACAAGGACGGAAAGTAAAATGAAACTCTGTTTAAGAAACATTCTAAAATAAATTAAAATAAGTGATAAATATGATGCAGAATACATTGGCAAACAAAGACGGAAGCAAAAACGATAGAAAAGGGGGTGTTCAATTCAAAAATGATAATAAAAATTGACAATTAAGATGCAATACTACTGGAGACAACCAAGACAAAACAAATAGACAAACAGGAAAACCACAATCTAAAGTTTAGGTATCATCAAGTACCCAAGAAGGGTAATCATAAACTGCTTTTTAATCATAAACACACTTTCTATCAAGTTTCGTCATTGTAGGTTTTAGTCAGTTCGCTAGTGAATTATGGATGTACCCAAAATGTATTTGCGAAAAAGAAACATTTAAACGATTTGTCAAATCACTGTTACGATCATAAAACTTCTGTAATGACCATTGCAGCAGTTGCTTAACATAATTAGCCTTGGCGACAGTAATTTCGCTCTTTTGACAAAATTGCTGTACAAACTACAATTTTGACAATACAGCCTATCTGTTGTGAAATGTAGATGCTTTATGCCCCAGATGTGGGAATATTAGTGGTCATTATAATATATTTCTACATAATATAAAAAAAACCAAAACAAAACAAATAACTGAATGACTGAATGAAATATACCAAGGCTTGTCGTAACGGTAAAAAGCTGTGATTGATTAAAATCCCAGGGAAATAATATTTTCCATAATTTAAACAGAAAGTTATGACAGATGTCCCTCTCTGTTTTTATATGCTTTAAGTGATTCGGTTTTCTATGTTGCTTTTGTTTATATATTTTGTGGCTGTTTCGTGACTTGTTTCTCTGTTTTTTCGTTTTGTCCTATCTCTGGGTTTTATTTTTGTCACCAACAAGTCCTTTGTTCTGTGAAAATTCTACTCTCATTATTCAAGTAAGATTTTGTTATGATCAAGATCTATTATACATGATTTCAAATAAGAATTAATGTATTTTGATGTAGAAAACAGTATTCTGTATTTCAATAATATTCATGGTATCGGTTCAATATCAGAAAACACACACACACACACAAGAAAATAAGAAATATCATTTATGATGAATTACTCATTATGAACTTACTTTCACAATGATTACCATAAAAGTCTTTGGGACAAACACATGTATAATCGTCTTCTATATTTAGATGCTGACCTCCGTTCAAACAAGGCCCATATGTACAAGGATTATCTATGAATTATACATTATTATAAAAACATCAATATTAACAAACTGTTTACTGATTTTATTAACTTACAGGTATCTGTCAAGTACCAAAACAATAATAAAAGAAACTTAGTTTTCTTATCCAGCAAGTGTGGACTGCACAGAATCACATCCGTAGCTTTGACTTTTCGGCAAATTACGTTATAAATGCTCTCTTTCAGTATTCTGAGATTACGTTAATAACCAACCTTTGTCTAATAATTCAAAAATTTAAAGAATGACGAAAAAGATGCCGAGAATTCGTAAAATACCGAAGGTGTTGCAGTAAATTTAGATTTTGCTGATGACAATTTCCAATACACTCCGAGGTTGAAACGTGCAGTATACGGTGACGTTAAATTCAGTGATAACATTGTGACCATAACTAATCCGAGATTATGGTTATCGCAAAATATTCAACGAATGATCGAACAACGCAGTAATTCGCGAATGCATGCAGCGCATGTGTGAATTACATTGTTTTTCGATCATAAGTTGAATATTTTCGATGATCAGAATCTAGGATTAGTTATTGTTTTTATTATGATTTTCGATCATGAGTTGAATATTTTCGATAATCAGAATCTAGGATTAGTCGTTTTCGCATATTTAATGATTTAATTTACGATTCTTTTCATGAACTGCGTTTTCCATGTTAATCCACTGCAGGAGAGGGTATAGACCTGGGGAAGCCTAAAATTTTCCACTTGTTTAATTTTTAAAATATTTTCAGTATTAAAACTACATATGTTCATGTCGACTTTAAGCAATTTTCAACAATTTTTACCGTCCAGTTTTATGTCTAGTGGTCATCAAAGATACACTGTTTTCTCATATTATTTGGTGCGTTCAGGACTTGATTGTAGTGTATAAACTTGGCTCTAATTATATTTGTGTTTAATTTAAAATTATTTCAAATGCAAAATTTTGTAGTTAAGACATGTGTGAAAGCAAGCATGAATAATGAGAGGAAATTCAAGTAGTTTTAACTGATATACATTGATGTTCTGAACAGTATATGCTGAAATTGTTACTCTATTTCGATCACTTTTAAACAATTCTTGTGAAAAAATTCTGTCGTTTAATTTTCACCAAAAACTGAGAATAGAAAGAAAACTAGTATATGTAAGATATATTAAATTTAAGAAAATTCTACCGTCCTAATTTTTCTTAATTTAGAATAAAGTAGGTAAATATCAATAAAATTGCTGTGTCTGTGCTATGAATTACCTCCCTTGGAAGAAATCCGACTTTTACATATTTTCATTATCTTTGGACAGCATTACAAAAATTTAGAGTAAAATGCACTCATCATAAATAACTGGATGTTAGGTACTTGTTTTCATGACAAAATGAATATCTATTTGCTGTGTGGAAAAAAATGAAAATTTAAAAAATTTGATCATACCTATTGTAATGATTCTATTTGTTTGTGTAAGTTATAAAAAAAGTGAAAAACAGAGTAGTCTCCTCCTACCCCAGGTCTACCCCCTTAACACGAATGTTGACGACGTCTTTTGGGCACGTCACTTCCTAGAGTGAAATTATGCAAAATAATTTCACATTTAATCATCACTTTTATTTCACTGAGAAATTTCAATCTTTCCCTTTCCTCTATATAATAATTGGAATTTTAGGAAATTAAAGTAATGTTGGTGGATTTTATGGATGTGTAAACGTGGCCCTTCACTCACAAATATAACATAAAGTCTATCGGACTTTATTCAGTTTGTGAGTGAGTCAGTCGCGTTTACACATCGATAAACTCCTCCAAAATTACTTTTATTTCTATACAAGACCTGTTAAAAGTATTCATTTGAAAGAAATTTCCTCGTAAATTCATTTCTAGATTTCTAAATGATTTCTAAATCATGTACTGGGATTTGTGTTTCAGGGAAGATTTTGGATACAAGCAGTCCTTTTCACAAAAAAATCTTACGATAGAAATTAGTCGTAAGTCTTTTAATATTTCATATTGACATACGATTAAAATTTATCGAAATATTTTTGGTGAAAAGGCTCCAGTATATTTCAGCATTGATCCAACTTCATTTTAGTGATGACAAACCATTTGGGTTCCAAAATTGGACAGTTATCTTTTTTGTATTTATGTAAATTTCGTCAAATATTTCTGTTGTGTTCTCATATGACCGTGCGGAAACACTGCAGAACTTTTCAACGCACTTTCCTTTAACTGATGTGTTGAACAAATATTAAATAATTTGAAACTTTATATTTTAAACGGAGACCACCCTTCCGTTATTGTCACGGAAACCCGTAGAATAATATATGGTAATCCTATCAACCGCTCACGTGTAAATATTCAGTGTATTTTTGAGCGTTGTTTCTAATTTTACGGATATTGACGTTATTTTTTTATTTATTATCATGATTCTTGGATTTTGTCCTTTCATGTTTTAGATCTTTTTAATATGTGACGGAAGTTTTATTTAGATCGGACATGTACATTTAAAAACAAGGTACGTGATTGATCATGACTTAATTATTTCAATAAATATGTGTGCCCATAATATGAAAATGCAGATTTAATTCCCCTGTTTATAATAGTTCTCTTTGATATTCATAATTCTATGAACTAATTAAAATCATACAAAAGTCTTTCTTGTAATGGCACGCAATTCGGATATGAATTGAATTTATTCAAATTACTATGGTCTTCATTCAAAATGTTCATTTATGCTTCAACAAATTGCTTAAATTAACTTGTCATTCAAAATATACACATGCATGTAATGCTCCGCTATTGGTAAACCACTCTTTTAAATATTTAAAATTAAAATTTACCTTGAAAGATTATAGACACTCAAAACTTTTATTCAAATCGATATGGCTTTTAAAATTTCCGATCTTTATAGATTGAATTACAACAGACGAGCGTAAACTGTCCATATTTCTATGTCAGTCTTGGATGCGTTAGTACAAAGCACCAAGTTAATTACTAAACAAACGAAACATGCTTGTATAGGAAATATTTTCTATAAATAACTAAATCAAGTTTCACAGCTTACAAGTTCTCCGTTTGTTACCAACACAACGGAACTTAGAAATACAAATGTATTCCTTTCAATTTTTGTATACAAACAGTTATTTCAAGTCTAAGAATACTAGAAATTGATATTATAGAGAAAAGAACATGTTTCCTTTTCTAGAAGGATAATGAACATCTATATTATAAGGGGCGTCAGGGTACAGGAGGCCGAGAAAAAGGGGAGGGAGAAAGGAGAAAAGCACCTCTGTTCGTCCCCTCTTATAATGCTAGTGATTTTTTTGTTGTGGTGCTAGAAATACTAGTGAGGATTCTTCGTTTGTTCATGATACAAATTACATTTAGTTGTATACTCACTCTGTGTTGAGGACTTATGTACAGAAACATACACCAGTGCACAAATCAACCCTAAACACAAAATACATGATATCGCAAATAATATTTTCCATGTTCTGTCTCGCTGTGAAGTAAATGTAAACGGATCAACTAGACGATTGTGGCTATCTCCGACTTTCTCACTTTTTGTTTCATTTAAATATTCGATGTTTGTTTGTATATTCCCATGTGATGTTCTTGAATCATCATTATCAACAATTTCATTGTCTTTGCTTTTCCTCAAAGTGTCATAATCATCGCTTTCATTTACACGGCTTCCACCCAATGTGATCTCTTCATAATCTTCTTCCTTTTGTGTTTTGGATAATGATATTCCTGGTTTGGTATTTTCATATTTGTTTGAAGTGACACTAGATTGGAATTCCAAATAAACGTTTTGGTTAGACGTAGACATCGTTATTTCCTATTTTGAAGTGTAATATTTAACTTCCTTGTCAGATCTTAATTGTATTCAAAAAAACTATTCCAGACTTTGATATATATCTGTAACATTTGCCAGATATCAAATTAACAAGTACTATCTTAAAAAAGATACCCGACTCAGTGAAATAGGTGTGACTGGCTTTATTCATCGCAACAAAATCCGCAAAACATTGTTGAAGCAATGGAACAATTTAAAAAATTAGAAGGTACGTAGTTTTGATTTAGTCTGAACAGACTTTTTGCTGTATCAATCAATATATTGCCTCTTTAGGGACCGACCATTTAACTTGAAAAGGGGGGGGGGCTATGGTTTTTTTCTAAAAAAAATATTTTGGACCTGATTTTATGTGAAAAAAA
>MJUU01023226.1:49921-69836 GCA_002080025.1 Modiolus philippinarum
TATCCAGATTTTAACCAGATGTCGGTAAAAGACTAATTTACAAAATATAATGTCAAGATTAGAATTAAAACTAATAACAAGTTAACCCTGATTGCAAAAATTTATCAAGTGAAGAATACTTTGACATTTTAATTTACGTGTTAAGTATTTATTACACTGTAGCAGTGCAGAACAAAATAAAAATGAATCCACTTTTGTATTTTAGTTTAACATGTTAGAGGAAAAAAGAAGATTGTCTCATGATTCGAATCTAAAAACATTTTAGATAATAAAATGCTGGAATAAATAATAATAAAGATATTGATTATATCTTTACATTCAATTTAGAAATATTTCAAACAATAAGATGTATGCAACTCTGGATGCCTAGCTAGCTCAAACTATTCCGGTAGAACTAATGCATCGTGACCTTTATTTCACTGTCGAGTGACTTGTTTAAGTTTTAAACTTCAAGATGAAGAACATCTGTAAAGGGCATTGTATTGGCGGTACGAAATTTTCGCGGTTTTCAGTGTTGCATTTATTCGCGGGGTTTTATATTTGGTTTTGATGTGTATTTGTACAAATTTTGTCTGATGTGCATTTACATCATAGCCTTTCATTGTTTATTATGTCCGACTTAGCCAAACCTCATCTATACACTGATAAAAACTTGCATACAGATTAAAAACAGACCCTAAAAAATGTAGTACACAGTGGCATAATGTTAGCATTCATGCGTGACTAAGGGCATGGCCAACGTCTTAGCTAGAATAAGAATGCACTCCTCAAGACTTAACTGCATGTCAAATATCAAGTGGCTAGAACTACTGGTAGAGGCTGTACTAAGTGCTTGCAAAATACTTACCATGATTGTTCATACATGACTAAGTGCCAGCTAGGGTCATCATCTGGGCATTGAATTGGTATTTAATCCTTTACACTCATCTGCATGTTAAATATAAAATGGCTACAATTTCAAGTGCAGGCTATAAAAACTGCTAGCCAAAAACTAAAAGTGATAGCTCATGCATGACAAAGGGGCCAGGGTCATCATCTGTGGAATCGATGTGTTCTCAAGATGCACCTGTATGTTAAATATCAAGTGGCTGGGACTACTGGTACAAGCTGTACTAACTTCTTGCATAAAACATAACGAGAGCGTTCCTGCATGACTAAGGGGCCGGTGCCACCACATGAGCAAGGAATCGGTATGTACTTCATAAGACGAAAGTGTATGTCAAATATCAAGAGGCTATAGCTAGGCTTAGGATGTTATTTTATAATATTTTTCTTCAAATAAATTTCCTGTATTTTGATGGGTCGAACATCCATGTGGTATTTTATTATACCCCCCGCACTTGCAGGTAGTATGTATAATGAACAAATAGAAAAAATGCATATGCAATGAACGACAATCAATTTGAAAAATTATCTGAAATATCTGAAATATCTGACAAATTGAAAATTATATGCCGAGGTCAGGCAAGCTTTCTTTGAAAGCTAATACTTGAACGGGAAAATATTCACATAACGACCGTTGTTGATTAGTCTTTAGCAACGTCTCGTAATATCACGGGGTAAGAATCTTGACCTCGGGATTTTAGCCGTCACCTGTTGTTAGTGTAACACAACAGGAGCCCAGTTTATTTGTGTCTTAATGCTAAGGGACCGACCATTTAACCTGAAGGGGGGGTTATGGTTTTTTTTTTTTCTGGACAGAAATTTTTTTTCGCGCTTCGCGCGAAACACATTATTTATTTTTTTCAAGCGTATCAACAAAATATTTTTTTCCAAAATTAACATTATTTTTTGGGGCAGAATGCCTCCTTCAGAATTTTTTTTTCATCATTTTGGCAGCCAAAATATTTTTTTCACATAAAATCAGATCCAAAATATTTTTTTTGAAAAAAAACCATAGCCCCCCCTTCAACACATCAAGTTAAATGGTCGGTCCCTAATCAGCAATCGATAAAAGCGCGTCAGGGATCCGATATGACATCAAGCCCACCAGGCTAGCTAAGGTACCGGCTGCTGTACGTTTTGTATCTAATGCATAACTTTTTAAAATTCCCAAATTTCACTTTGACGAAGTTGCTATTTATACAGTAGACTATAGTGCGGGCATGCTGCCTGCTGAAGTTCCCATTGATGCAGGCCCAGTACTGGCAGTAGTCCAATATTGCAAGGCCCCAAAAATTTGGCCTGGGCTACTAGAATTTATGAACCTGTAGCCCAGGTGGCTACTTAATTAGCATGCAGTTTTGGATGACACTAAAATATTGGGCTAGTGAAATTATTGGCTGGGCTGCTGAATAATTGTTTGCCAGCTAGGCCCCAGCTGGCCACTTTAAGTTTGCCCAAGTAAACCGGGAAATTTTCGCGCCATCTTTATTTCGCGGTAAACAGATAGTATTTTATTTTGCGCAGTTTTGAATTCGCGCTGCAAAATTGTTGACCATTGACTTCAATAATAGACAAGTATATTCTCGCTTCCAGTAAAAACTCGAAAATTGCAAAAATAAATCTGCCGCGAAAATTTCCCGGTTTACAGTAATCCTTGCTTTGCCAATATTGTGTCATCCCTGATGGTTATGCAAACGCAAGTACCCCAGGGGCAAGGGTTGCCAATATAATCTGAATCTTCAGTCGGTTCGACAACATCTTTAAAGCATCATCAGTGCTTCATTGTAACTAATGTGTCATGAAATTAAATCTGTTTTACGAACAAATTTAATCACGAGGCTAGCTTGGGTAACGATTTCTGTACGTTAAGCATTCTAAATGCATAACTTTTTAAAATTCCAATTTTCCTTGACCTGAAAATATCGTGTTGATTCGTTTAGGTAGATGAATACATCGGCAAACGAACACCGAAGCAAGAATGAGGTAAGGGGAAATTCTAAAATCATAGATCCAAAATCACGGCAATTCACAGCAACACGAATTGAGATAGTATGACAAAGATAAAACAAATGAACAAAAATGAACAAGAACTTCACAAAACTAAAGCACTAGCAGTGTGAACCCCTATAAAAACTGAGGTATCATCAGGTGCTCCGGAAGGGTAAGCATGATCTGCTCCACGCGTGGCACCCGTCACACTGCCAGTGAAAAGTCCGGTTTTGTCACAGTCCGTGTTAGTCAGTCTGGTAACAAACTCTGGATCTACCCAAAGATATCTGTGAAAGTTGTCATTTATACAGTATAAGTGCGAGCATGGTGCAATAGCTGAAAATTGGATGTAGTTCCCATAAATGGCTAGGCAAAATCAAGGACCCTGGGGGCAAAGGTTGCCCAGCCGGTTGGATAGTATCTTTAAGGGGATACAATACAGTACCAAGGGCAAATAATAACATCGCCGGTTCTGGAATGTTGTTTTCGCGATGTTACAGATTAAAGCGTCGAGGCATCATAAATAACAGAATGAGCAAAATTCAGCCAGGTCACAGTCTATGAAAGCATGTACATTTATGATAAAATTGATTTGGTTGTGCTTGCTCATAACGCAGTAAGTGATGTGGAAGCTCCAAAACCAACATGCGTACTTCTCAAATTGAATCCTGATTGTGAAAACCTCTATCGGCATCGTTTAGTCTCAATTTACAATTGAACAAATGCGCTGTAGAATTTTGTCAAGTTTGCTGTAGTTATGGCCTACAATTACTACATGTTGTACTACTGGAAAACAAGTAAGGCCGTTTTCATTTCAGTAGTTGGTTTACGGACATAAGCCAAAAAAATTTAGGGTTGGAGGAGTGAAAAAATTTAAATTAAAACTCAAACTTTTCATTTATCAATCAAGTCAAGCCATTTGCTGTTATGCTCATTGAAAAATTAAGTTCCCACTTTTTTTGGCCAGGGTATCACTGTTATTTGACCTCTTAATGTAAGCATTTAGGCCACATCAAATTAATTTATAGATTCTCATCCCCACCCGACCCATTTTTTGAACCTCAATTTTTTGTCTCGCCCGCGACAAAAAAGTCGCATAAGCGAGACTTAGGGATAGCGTGTCCGGCGGCGGCGGCGGCGTCAACAATTGTGAATTAACAGGCTTATGTTAGTTGTAGGTCCATAGTATTTGATGTGCAGTTGCATTATTATGGGTACAACTCAAATCCCTACTTAAATTGTGGCCCTGGCCCCTTAGTCATGCATGAACGATCACATTAAGTTTTTAGCAAGCAGATTGTACAGCCTAAACAAGTAGTCCTAGGCACTTGATATTTGACATGCAGTTGCGTCTTGGGGAGTACATACCGATTCCATGCCCGGAGGTGGCCCTGGCCCCTTAGTCACTCATGAACGATCACATTAAGTTTTTAGCAAGAAGTTTGTACAGCCTATACCAGTAGTCCTAGGCACTTGATATTTGGTATGCAGTTGCGTCTTTGGAGTACATACCGATTCCACGCACGGATGGTGGCCCTGGCCCCTTAGTCACGCATGAACGATCACATTAAGTTTTTAGCAAGCAGTTTGTACAGTTTATATCAGTAGTTCTAGGCACTTGATATTTGACAAGCAGTTGTGTCTTGGGAAGTACATACTGATTCCACGCCCAGATATTTGCCCTGGCTCCTTAGTCATGCATGAGTGATCACATCATTTTTTTTCCAAGGAAAATGTAAACACAGTTAAAGATTATATTTTACTTTTATTCCTCCCAACCACCCAAGATTTTTTTTTACAGGGATGGATGAGAATCTACAAATTAACTTGATAGGGCCTTATGTTTTTCTGTGCTTGATTAGAAGATCTATGGTTTTCAGAAATACAAAGATGTGTTTAAATTTTTTCAGTTTCCAAATATTGGGGTCGGCAGATCCGTAAACCAACTTAATAAATAAAAATGGCCGAAAATACATCTACATACAAATACCATAGCAAAAGACAAAAAGGGTAATTTCCAAAATCAAAATCCAAATAATAATTGAGACAACACGACAAAGACTAGATGAATATTATAAACAACTGAATGATTGGAATCTGCGATTGTTTTGCACAATTTTAATTGTGCACAACATACATGACCTATAAATAATATTTTGAGAGTTAGTATGACAATGGGAAAACTCATTTATTTCAAGGATCAAGAATTCGGGAAAAACACTTATTAGGAATGGGATTCGGTCAATTTCATTTATCGAGACGACTGAGGGAATCATACATTTTTAGTTCACCTCAACGAAGTTGAGGGGAACTATTGGAGTACCCCCGGCGTCCGCGTCTACGTCCGCGTCCGCATTTGGGCATATATCTCTGCAACTATGCATGGTAGGGTCATCAAACTTTGTATGCAGGTGCACCTTGGGCTATCTCACAGCCTCCAAGAAAATTGGGTCTCTCTGACCTACATTTTCCACTTGAACGACTTACATTCAAGTTTACGTCAGAGTTCAGATCTCAGTCACTTTACATGGTAGGATCATGTAACCTTGCATATGCATGCATCTCTGATGGTAGGTCAGCATCCAGGCAAAATTAGGTCACTTTGACCTATATTTTCCGCTTGATTGACTAAATTTCAAGTTGACGTCCAAGTTCAGATCTCGGTCACTATACATGGTAGGATCATGTAGCCTTATATGCATGCATCTCTGACAGCAAGTCAGCATCCAGGCAAAATTGGTCACTTTGACCTATATTTTCTGCTTGAATGACTTGCATTCAAGTTTATGTCTGAGTACATTTCTGATTCACTATACATGGTAGGATCATGTAACCTTGCATATGTGCATGCATCTCTTGAGGATATTCCTTCAGAAATTCTTCCTGTAGGCTTTTTTGTAAATTATTAAAGAGTTCAGTTGATAATTAGATAAATGTATTGCCCCAAAATTAACCCAGCAAACTGCAAAGGCATTACTGAAGTGTTATTAAATGGGTATTTCCATATTCATCCTTTATGATGTCCAAGTACAGTCATTTTGGGTGAGGTCACACCTGTGATTGGCCCAAAGCAAAGGCGAAGGTCAATACATGTGATTGAAACCAAATAGGAAAATTGGCAATAAGTGAGGGTGGTGATATATTGAGGGAATAAATAACATTGAAACTATGGAAATTTTTGAAAAATGTACCTTGAAAATGATTGGCGATAAGTTGGGGGACCGCTGTTTAAGTGGGGCGGTATAACGAGGAAATATGTATATCTAGCCCATGTAGTTCATCTTTGTATGTACCGGTATATGTGTCTCAATTTATCAGTACTGTGCTGTTTTGTCTTTGGTTCTTTATTTTTAGTATTTTTTTTTTATTATTATGCCATTGACTTGGATTACTAGTTTTTAGACTTGCAGTTTGGTTAAGGCTTTTCCAGTAAAAATTTCCACCTGCGGATGGAATGCCTTTTATTTTTAAACCCCCCACCAAGAGAAAAAAAAATAAATATATAGTTAAACTATTAGGATACAATAGAAATATACCCACCACCAACAGAAAAAAAAAAAAAATAAATGGTGGGAATTTTAAATGGAATAGCCCTAAGTAAGTGGGAACCAAACCTCCAGTTTAAAATCAAATAATCCAAGTCAATGGCAATATAAAAAAAGAACCAGAGACAAAGTTACATTTCAATAAATGTACGATCTTTTTATTTCAGATAACTCCACAGTAGTGTGCAGACAGATTACATCAGAAGTTTGGTGAAGGCACCTTTTTGGGAAATAGCTATGTGATGATTTATAATTAAATATCACTACTGGTTATTGCCTGAATAAGTGCTGGAAATTCATCTCAACAAAGTTTTAACATACAAACTCATATAAAGTAGGAGTGTTTAATTGAACTGTAAGGGTAGATGGAGACCAGCAGGAGAAAGGGATGGTTGGGATGGACTAAAGGAGAAATGGGTATTTAAGGCAAAGATAAACAAGAGAGGAGAGATAAGGGACGGGAGAAGAGAGAAAGAAGAAATTCATTCACCTGTCCAAATGTAAGAATGAAATGTTCTTTTCTATCCGTAAACTCAAATTTGCAAAGAATAGTGATTCGAGCCGAAGGCACTTGTACCTATAAAAAACTCAATTATCACAATCTCTTTTCATAAATATTAATTTCGAAGGCAGATATATGCTTGTACAGGAACCTTCTTTTTTTAAAGGTACTCTTTTGATGCGGCGGATGTTGATCAATATATCGTTAAACTTTGTTCTACTCATCATTTTATTTACCAAATGCCCGTTGCAAAGTCGGAATATGACGGCTGTCGAATATGTTCTGCGTTTCCGTGTGTGTGTTATTGGATTTGTCATTCATCCAACGGACTTCCGTTTCTGGTCTCTCCCTCTGAATATGCTTTGGAGATTTGATATCACTTTTACTCTTAATTAACCAGATATTTGGAATATGTATGCATGCGTCAGCGGTAATTTTTTTAAGTTACTTTACACATACAGCTAGAAGGTTTAAGTTATGACGACAGATCGATAGATGCGATGTTTTATGTACCTTTGTCACAAATATATATAAAAACTAGAAAATTGCACTCAAATTCCCAATATTTGAGTACTTCTTTTTTAACTACTTTTGGATTATGGCTTTCTTTATAATTGGTTTCGAATGTTGCTGACGAGAGGTCACTCCTTGAAACACATGTACAGCATAACGAATTTTACAAAAAAACAAAACAAAACAAAAACAAAAAACAAAAACAAAAAAAAACAAACAAAAAAACAAAAAAAACAAAACAAAAACAAAACAAAAACAAAACAACAAAAAAAACAAAAAAACAAAACAAAACAAAAAAAACTAACAAAAAACAAACAAAGAAACAAACAAAAACAAAAACTTAACACAATTATCTAAGTCAAGGATGGCTTGTTAATCTGTGTTTAGAATTTGTTAATTATTGTCAAAAGAATGACAATTCCGCGCGGTTCTCCTGAGGATGTGTACAATTTGTGTGTATTAGTAAACGCGAGCATTCTTTTATTCACATACACTTTAATTGTTATTCAGATATTTTAAGTATTTTACACCATATTGTAATAAGATAAAACATGTTCATGAAGGAAAAATACATCACAATGACTAATTATTTTTAGCCACTTGACTTTTTCTGTAGGAAACTGATAAATGTAGTTTGGTAATGTGCACTGTTAAATCGTCCGATGAAGGTATTCTGCATTTATTCTATTCTTATTATTTCTCTTACACTGTACATTTACAAAATAATTTCCTGCACGTCAAACAAGGCCATCCTTTAACCAATTAGGAACCTCATTTTGTTGTACTAAAAGACATGAAGATATCTCTGTTACTAAGGTTTCGGCATCATAAAGGTCATAGGTTAAAAAGCGAGCACAATGCCTACCTTGTCTCTGATAAAAAAATAACAACAATAAATATTCACCTTTGCCTTTTACCCTTTTTTCTTGGATCTACTAAAATGTGTATTCTTATTAGTGAAATTGAAACATTGTAACAATTATTCTAATCATTATGATGAAAAGAAAAACTCCTGTGATGACAATTGCAGCAGTGGTTGAACATTACCTTGGTGTAGAAGTTTTTTACGAAGGCGATTTACAAACTACAGAGTAAGTGTTAAATGTAGCTAAATACAGATCATTAAAAGTATTGCAGTTTGAGCAAACATATGTGTTATGGTCTCCTGTTCATTTACTCCATATCCTTTCGTAAAATATTCAGATTCCAGTTACGTCCTTTGCCTCATGGTATACCCTATCATAAAAACGCGCCCTATTTTTCAAATTTTAATTTTGTACTTTCTAGTGCAAAATGTTTATGTTTATAAGTATTTTCAAATTGAAGGGTGTCTGTATTATGCATTTGAACGTTTAAAATTGACATTTCTTGAATAGGAAGTGCAAAGTGTCTTAAGTTCAAAGATCAATATTCCTGCCGTAACTTTCATTTTATTGAAGTGTCACACATGTAAATTAAATTTAAGGCTAGTACAGCAAAACGATTTTCAGACAAATCAGTATTTTAATGGAATTGTAGTGTACTTTAGGCATGCAAAGTTTCATATCGGTTAAAATGGTGCAATTTTTGAATTTGACCCAACTTTTGGTTGGAAAGCAAATTAATTGGTGTCTGTGGCCTATAGACTCGATAAGCCATAGGAAGAGTTATCGGATAAACGAAAAATTAGGAGGCTTAATTTATTTTATTCAATACATAAACACCATGCTCCTGAGTATCTGTGTGAACTAATGTCACCATTAGTAAGTGAAAATTCTAATTATAATCTACGTGATGGTTCCAATTATATTTTACCAAGTTGCAGGTTAGAATTAACAAAAAGATTTTTTCCCTTCTACCGTTGTAGAATGGAATCGTCTTAGTGAAGACATTCGGGACTCTCCAAATATCAACATTTTTTTTAAAAAAAAGACTAAGTTGCAAATCAGTAAGCCACCTACATACTTTAGTTTTCGGGATAGGAAGATTAATATAATTCAAACTAGATTCCGGAACATGTATAGTTCCTTAAACGCTGATCTTCCTCGTGTTAATATAGTTCCTAATCCAGCTTGTCCCTGCGGTCACCCCTATGAAGATGCCATACATTACTTTTTTTAATGTTGTTTTTATGAAGGAGATAGGTTTGTTTTATTTAATAAATTGAGACATTTTGCCATATCTGTTGAATTGCTATTGGCTGGTGACAGAATCTGACATATGCCCAGAACATTGGAATTTTCAAAAATGTTAATTCCTTTATAAGAGCAACACACCGATTCAATATGTTATAAAAGTATTTTTATGTTTTGAGCAGTTTTCACCACTCCCCTCCAATTCATTGTTTTATTTGGCTCTTTCCTTATTTGATCATTTGATTATTATTTTGTTTTCTTTGTTATCATTTTTTTCTTATTTTGAATTTTTCTTTCATTTGAAACCATATAAATAATTGTATACATATATTTACTGTTGTAACTTTATGCAATAGTCGTCATTTTGATTATTGTTTTATGTATATAACTTTCTAAGGGAGAGGACGTTCCTAATGTTGTAATAACTTGTGTCCGATCCCTTTTGCATCTTTTTGTGCAAATAAAATATGTTTAATGTTAAAGCCATGAAAATATATCACACCACCAAAACAAGAAATCCTTCCGAGTTGAAATAGTTCCATGATTAATGGAGTATGGATATTCTTATAATGTTGAGAAATAGTCTTCTATATTCCATTACATTAAACTGCAAACAGTTTGAAAGCTGCATATTTTAGGTTTTTAGAAACATTTATCTTCTATGCCTAGAGGTTTTAATAAAGTTACTTACTAGGTTAAAAGTTTCGCTTTATTTGAAATGAAAGTAAATGTACTATGATGTTCCGAAAATGGCCAATTTAACAAAGACAAATAGGGGGAAAGCAATGGTGGTATGATACCTATAACTGAGAATGCATAAAAATTAGATTTGGGTATAGAGTAGTGCTGACTCAACTCTATTCACATTTACTTGTTGTTTTGCTAAGTTAAATAAGATTCAGACATTTAGTTTCATCAATCCCCAATTCTTGAAGTTTACACGAAAATCTCATGGTCAACAGTGTCAACCATTCGGTAAATAAACCATAAACCTTTTAATGCTTGCGATTCTATATTGGCCAATAGATTGGTGAGACAGATATTGGTCGAGTATGAACTAAAATCAATCCAGCAAGGTATTTTTAATTATCTATTTCTCCAGCTGCACTAGTGTTCCAATGAAAGCGTTAAAAAAATTAAAAGCCACATAAATAACTACACAGAAAAAAGAAGGGAAACGGGGAATGTGTCAAAGGACAACAACCCAAAGGGGAGCAACAACAACTCAAAGCCACCATACGATCTTCAATGAACGGTGAGAAAACCTCACACCCAACGGCAGGTCGGAGTCGGCCCCTGAACAAAGAGCAATCAAGTCCAGCGAAATTAACATCATCCTAGACTCCTATAGACATTTTCTATGTATCGTGTGCGTTTTTGTCACATGTACATTCACTCCATATCCTTTCATTTTTCCTATAAAGTAAATGTATATATTTGATCCATAATAGCATGAAAACGGTAGCATGTATCACGAATCTAACTATTTTCCAAGTTTTTCAGTATCACTAAAGTATATATTGCATTAAGTCTACCTTGTTTTTAGATTTCGTATTTCATTTTATGGAGGTTTTTAACCAATAAGAATTCTGATGTTTTTGTAACAAATATGGAGAAATATGTATTTCATTGCATTTTCGATTGAAAAACACTATTGATTCGGCCATTAACTTCTTGCACTTGTTTTATCATCAACTGAGATCCAAACATTACCATCAGCTATTGCATGAATCCATGTGTTATTTTCTACTCTGAACTCAAGGACTGACCGGAGAGTTTGTATTGTCGCTTGATCGTTATGCGGAACTTGCCTATTGACTTTTATTTAAATGTGTGCTTCATATTAAATATAGTGTGCAAATTTCTTTAAAAAAATCTTATATAATTTGGATCAATTTCTCCATTTTTTAAAGTCTAATAGTGACTTTGTTGCTATATAACATGCATTATTCGGATTTCGTTTGGTTTTCATTTTTTTGAAATTATGGTTTTCCTTTGTTTGGGTTCTAGTGCTGCTGATGAGGAATAAATTTCCGAAATGGCCATACAGCTCATTAAAATTATTTCAGTTGGAGTAAACATATGTGTTATGGTTTCATGTTCATTTACTCCATATCCTTTTGTAAAATATGCAGTTTACAAATACACAGCTAATCTAAATAACACGGTGCACCCGACACACTGCCAATGAAGTCAGGTGTAGTAATAGTCGGTGCTGTAAGATCGGTAATAAACTCTGGATCTACTAAAAATTGTCTATTTTTATTTGTGAAACAGAATCATTGTAAAGATCTATCGAATCATAGTCACGGTGTAAACCCCCTACCCCCTTGAGTCAAGAGTACACCAAAAAATTTGAAATTAAGTCCATTTTGACATTTTCGATATTTTTTTTAATTTGAACTTCAAGTCCAAAATGTTGTGACTTTTGAGTCCGTGTAGTCCATGGACTGAAGGAGTCAAGTCCAAAGTACGCCAAAAATAAGGCAAAAGTCCCGAGTCCAAAACGTGGGGTTATTCCCTTCATAGTGACAAAAGTTAAACTTCGGAAATGAAAATTGCAGTGGTAGTTTTCGAAATGCGCATATGCAGAAAGTAAATTCACCATGACCTCGGTATTTGGTTATTTGTTACCATTGGGTCAATGCCACTGCTGGTGGACTGTTAGTCCCCGAGGGTATTCACCAGCCCAGTAGTCAGTACTTCGGTGCTGACCCGAAAGCCGATTATTTTTGGAACCTTACCTTACAATATCTAAATTTTTGTAAATTATGTTGAAAACTAAGGAGTATCTCCCTCATGCATAGCTCTGTCCTTAGCTAATTTTGGCTTTACATTTAGATCATATTTGGTTATTTGTTCTCTATCAGTTTTTAAATATCTTTGAGTATATGGTCTTCCAAACATTTAGATTTTATCTGCACTGAAGAGACATAAGTTGTCGAAATGCGCATATACAGAAAGAAAATTCACAGTGACCTCGGTATTTGGTTATTTGTTACCACTGGGTCGATGCCACTGCTGGTGGACTGTTAGTCCCCGAGGGTATTCACCAGCCCAGTAGTTAGTACTTCGGTGCTGACCCGAAAGCCGATTATTTTTGGAACCTTACCTTACAATATCTAAATGTTTGTAAATTATGTTGAAAACCAAGGAGTATCTCCCTCATGCATAGCTCTGTCCTTAGCAAATTTTGGCTTTACATTTAGATCATATTTGGTTATTTGTTCTCTATCAGTGAATTCACAGTGACCTCGGTATTTGGTTATTTGTACATAACCTTGGTTAATAAGCTTTTCAGATAGTAATTTCGTTCTGTTCAAAACAAACGTCTCTGTAAAAACTACCGAATTAGTTGTGAAACGTAGACGCCATGTGCCGGATATGTGGAAATATTACTGTTGAAAAAACGGAAAGTTCACTGTTAGAAAGTCGGAATCATCACGCTTGTCGTACAGATAAAATCTTTATGCAGCAGTGATTACGTTTTCAAGTCAGGATCATTGCGGTCGAAAATTTTTCTGGTGGTTTTCCTACTGTTTTGACATTTGCCTCTTGGACTTTGGTTCCTAACAATTCTGTTCGGTAATTGTGTTATTACGGACATTTTCTTTGGTTGACTATGAGTTTTTGAAGTCTGTGGATTTTCAGGACTTTCAAATCCATAGGAGCCAGTTCATCTATATTTTGTGTTGATGAATGTTGGTTCTATATTTGAGCATTACTCTTTCAGTTTGGATCTATTTCAGGATATAAATATTCACAAGCTTCTGCCAAATCATAATATATATATGTCCTTTGTTGGGCCATGTATCGCATGTTTAATTTTTCTATAAGCCTACTGATCATATCAATAATATTTAGGTTAATTGCATAGCACTCTAGTA
The DNA here is from genome assembly GCA_002080025.1 of Modiolus philippinarum. Taxonomy (NCBI): domain Eukaryota; kingdom Metazoa; phylum Mollusca; class Bivalvia; order Mytilida; family Modiolidae; genus Modiolus; species Modiolus philippinarum. Next base: position 63,357 of record MJUU01023226.1, read on the forward strand.
TTGTCAAATTGTACCGTAATAAGGAGACTCAAGCAGAGAACTGAAACATAAAATGAATGCATACTGTTTTTCATATTCATAAAACACATATAAAGATATTTTGGTACACACCATGTTGCATTCCAGTTCAATATTATAAGAAAGCCTGCTTCTACCTGTATTGGTTTTTATTCGTATACATATTATACTTTAGGACAGATAAATGGGAGGTTTTGGTACCCATAAACCGGTTTAACCCTACCAGTAGCTTTTGCTAGTGCCGGTACCAGGCCCACCTGTCCCGAGGTCCTATCGTTGTCTACGTTTGTCTTTTGTCTTATTCGTGTTTTTCATGTGTAGTTTCATGGTAGATTGTGGCATATAATTATAATATCAGCCATTGTAGGTGTTTCCTGTTATCCATTTTTTTTACATTCATAATGTATTAAAACAGTAGTCCGCGAAAACTCAATAAGAATATAAAAAGTAAGCACATTTTCCGTGCTTATTGCAAAGTGCTGTTGGAGTCGGTGCCATCCTTGAAAAAGTAAGATCTTTCACGGCTAAAAGCAAGATATTTGTATATAGGTCTATATTTGTATTGAAACAATATTATTTGTGTAGCAGGTATAATCTATCTTTGAGCATAAAATGGAAAACAGAAGAGCGCGAAGTACAAAAATTCAACGCTTTGATACTGTAATATAGTTTTTATGATCGGTCGTTGAATGAAGATGTTTTGAAAGTTTTAAAATCAATATTTAACTCTTATAATTAGTAGAGAATCGTCCTGGCAATATTTTAGAGCTCTTCTGTTGTAAAAACAACTTTTACTACCCTTTTTGTCTTATATACCTTTACTTTTGTCTTACATGCATTTTGACGTCTTTCCCGTACTATCTTGTTCTTGTTTGTGACGTCATGTGATTGTGATTTGATGTTATGATGTTGACGTGGACTTGACTGGATGTTGTGTAATAGATTATTCATGTATTGTTAAGGGTTTCTGATGTTTTGCAACGGAATAAGCTGGATGTTTTATAAACGGAGCTTATTTTTATGGCGGCTCGACAAGGATTATGTTACTTTGGACACTATAATAAAAATTCAACAATTTGTGGCAGCGAATAGAGACTAACCAACGCAAAGTCATGATTTGTTCAGTGATATTACATTTTCATCAAAGGGAGGAGAGGAATATTGGACATTAGTGAAGACTGAACCTATATTGTACAGAGAAGTAATATATGGAACTTTTAATGTTATAAAATATCTTGAATTACTCATTACCATGCTAGAAGTTGGATGGACAGTTGTTTGATGTTTTTTTGATGCAGTTTCATTATTTGCTGAACGCTTCCAATGGTCACAAAAAGACATGACATTTTATTTGAAAACGTTGCATTTGAATATGTTTGTCATATGAAGCAGTGAATGATGTTATACTATTGTTTTCTGCTTTGAAACTTCGTTTTGGTGAAATGGAAAGTTCTGAAGCTTATAGATAAAAATTCAAAGTATTTAAAAAATACAGATGAAAGTATACAGGAATATATCAGCAGGGTAGAGAGGAATGTTAGGAAGTCATTTCCTTTAATACCATTTGAATTGATGATTAAACTGGTAACAGAATAAAGTATGCGGGGAAAGGACATTTCACAAGGTAATAACTCAAGTCTAACGTTAAATTAGCAAACAGTCCATCTTAAATATCGTTTTGCTAAGAACAAACATGAGAATATTTCATCCACAATTAGTGATCAAGTGGCAAACAATAACATTAATAAGAAACACTTTTATTTTCTGAACGACAGACAAATTTCAGATAATTTATCAAAGGGATGTTATTGAATGAGTAACAAAAATAATTGCATTGACTCTGCAATGCCTACCAGCTATGGGACTCGGAATGGAATACAATACCTACCTTTATTAACGATGGGTATTAAGGCGCCAGGTTTGACATTTGCGCACTGAATTGTTGTGTAATTTCCCATATTTTCCAAAAGACGGAACATATATTGAATTTTTATTGCAAAAACATGAACCTTTGGTTTAGACAGTAGGAAAAAGAGGGGAAACGGGGAATGTGTCAAAGAGACAACGACCCAAAGGGGAGTAATAACAACTCAAAGTGTATGATTATTCTTGACATATCCTTTAAATTGATATACTGGATGCTTAACAAATATGAAAAATGTTCACTGCTATAACATATACTGTTCATAGTATTTCGAGGAAGAAATGTTTTTAAAAGGGAGGACAGTGTTGTGAAAACAACTTAAACTGCTCTTTTTGTCTTATATACCTTTACTCTTGCATTATATGCATTTTGCCGTCATTGTCTTTCGCGTACTTTCATGTTCTTGTATGTGACGTCATGTGGTTGTGATTTGATTTATGATGTTGACTTGGTCTTGACTGGATGTAGTGTATGAGATTGTGCATGTATTGTTAAATGTTTCTGATGTTTTGTAACGGAATAAACTGGAAGTTGTTATAAATAGAACAAGGATTATGTTACTTTGGACACTATAATCAAAATTAACAACATCTTCCTTATCAGCAAAAAGAATAGCTTTATGAACTCAAGCCACGGGTTTTCTAGAATTACGAGAAGAATTTGCCGTGTGAATGAAGATGTTTTGCATGGAATTGAAGTTTTAGTTTTGGTGCCCAATACGAGCAACGGAAATTTTCATCTCAGTCTTAAAGTTTGATGTAAATGAAAAAACTATTTGTGATTTCTTTACTTTCGTTTGTAGTCAGTGTTTTAAGTGGCATACATATCCTTACTATTGACAATCCTCAGTTTTTAGATTATGTCGGCATCATTTACCCACAACAACTGAAACTTAATAAAGCTAATAATGATTCTAAGAATTGCCCTTTTCTGGATCTAACTATCATCGTTGACTCTGGTAAAATAAAAACTAAAATTTACGATAAAAGGGATGATTTTGATTTCAGTATTACTAATTTCCCTTTTCTTGACGGCGACGTTCCTCTAGCCCCATCCTACGGAGTTTATATTTCTAAACTGGTACAATTCGCACGCGTTTGTTCTACTCTTGACGACTTCAATGAACGTAACCTTACTATCACTTCAAAACTTTTGCAGCAAGGTTACAGATTTCATAAATTGTTAAATACATTTAAAAAGTTTTATCGAAGATATGAACATCTGACATCTAAATATAATGTCACTCGTAAACAGCTTATTTCTAAGGGCATTTCCCATCCTTGATTTTACGGAAATGTTGTTAAAAAGTGTCAGAAACTGATTAAAAATCCAGAAAAACTGGGACGTAACCTACATTCTTTACGCAATAGGGGATATCGACAGGATATTCTACACGTGTCCGTTAAATTAGCTTTGGGATCCAATGACCTGAGGATTTTACACACATACTGGCCTCTCACTGATACTGCCGATGTCTACTGAAATACATGATGATTCTTTACCAAACCCATTGGGAGTTTTGAATTTGATTTTCCTTCCGTAGTGCGACAGTGTTTTGCCAGCAGACTAGGCTCCTTGAGCTAGCCGGCAGTTTAGCGGCGAGCACTCTTTGACCATCTTTCAAAATTACGTTTTGTTCCCCCATTTTTCCTTTCTAGATTGCGGTCATGGAGTTAGTAGTCTACCTGTATGGGTTTTATTCGTATGTTTATTCTACTATAGGGAAACGGGACAGAGAAAGGGGAGGTTTGGGTACCCATAAACCGGTTTAACCCTACCGCTGGCTTTTGCTAGTGCCGGTACCAAGTCCGGCTGTCCCGAGTTCCTGTCGTTGTTTATGTTTGTCTTTTGTATTTTTATTGTGGGTTTTTTCTTGTGCAATTCCTATTTACTTCTGGCATGTGGCTATGTTTTTCGGTCATTGTAGGTGTTTCCTGTTATCTTTTTTATTCCATAGAATAAAAAGTATTAGTTCATTACTAATAGGTAACAGCAGATTTAGTAATCCAAACATCACAAAACAAGAAAGAGTAGAATAAATAGTTCCCAAGTACGTCGGCAATTTGTTTGCTTCAAAGGGAATTAGAAAAAAAACACATTAAGACCAATTTACAAACAAGACTAGTTGGATTGAAATTGGGTATGTTTGCTGGAATAACAATATACATTCATCAAAAGAGATTCATACAGTTTCTACTGTTGCTTTGTTATTGAAGATGTTTGAACAGTTGTTACTCATTAAGCATTGTAGATTTTCATATATTTTTAAAGGACCGAACGCATAGCTATCATCCATACAACCATGGAAGTATATGTCAATATACTTTCATGTAACAACCAACATGTTAAAATCATATATTTTTCTTACAAAAGTAGTAAATCTAACGAACCTTCCAAACAGGTGCTACCTGACGTACATGAGTCAGTCTATCCAATTTCTATATCCTGTGTGTATCGCTGATTAGACATTTTGTATCCCCTAGTAAGCCATATATTTTTACTTCACATCTTCTAAAGGGTCATATAAGATATCGCCAGTGTCAACTTGCAATATTGGTTGTACATTTTACCCTACGTAATTAATTCATTACTTTTGAGATTTGATACGTTTTAAAGAAGACACGATTCTACTATATTTATTGATCTTGCATGTCTATAAAATGTACACTAAGTCCTGCTATCTCGAGTTTCTATCGTTGTCTTACTTCGTCTTTTTTCTTTTGATTGTTTTTCTTGTGCAGTTCGCTGGTAGAATGTGTCATGTGATTGTAATTTTCGGCCATTATGGGTGTTTCCTGTTATCTTCTCCACTATTAAGCAAAGACTAGTTTTCAATACTGCTTGAATGTTATGACTTCCGTATGTGGCTATTCAGTGGATGGACTTCTTCAAATCCCTGTCACAAATTGATCTTCATTCTTTTTGCCTCATTTTTCAAAACAAATATCATTAAATATTGTGTTTTGTTTTGTTATCGCAATTGTAGAGAAAGGTTAACCTCAATTAAGTAATCCGGATTTTAAAGATTAAGAAAGATAGTTGTTTCAATACTTTTATTTATGCTAAAAACTAAATTGTATTGTATACATTTATCGCATTACTTATACTCAAATTATGTGGTTTCACCACGTCATAAAGAATGCATGAAATACTACTGCAGGAGAAAATGTCATTAATCCATGAAAAATCCATTATTTTTTGTCAGAAATTAGTTAATGGTTTTGTAAAATATACAATTAAAATAAAAGTTAATTGCATGAAAAAATGAAAGTAACATTAATTAATCATTTAGTTGACTGAATTATTTTACTTTGGGCATTAAAATATTGATGGGCATTATCTACTGTAGAAAAAAGTAATGGCCATTAAAACAAACACACATATTAAACTAATGGTCATTAAATCACATCAAAGTCAATTTCATGACCATTATTTAACTGTTTATATTTTGATGATTGTTGTTTAGTAAAACAAAAACAAAAAACAAAAAAACTGATGCCCATTAATTGACATGATTTATATATTAATGTCAATTATTTGAAATGATTTATATATGAATGTCCATTACTACATATGATGTTGTTATAGGTAATTAAATATTGTAAATATTCTATAATGCATTTTATTCATTGTTTTTATTTTGTATGGCCTTAATATGATGTCATTTGTTTGGCCTAGTTATGTAATTTATTTACAATAAACAATGGTCAAGGTTATTACACCTTAGAACATGTGGAATATTCTAGAATTTAAATTCAGATTTTAACACATAGATTTTTCTAGATGTTTTTCTTACATAATCATTCTAGTCATGTGATTGTCAGTTGATTAGAATGTTCTAGTTAAATCTTGTGGATAGATTTTTCTAGAAATAATAAATGTATTTATATGAGGTAGCCGAAAAGGGTTAAGTCAGTAAGTTTAATAAGTTCATACAGGATTAATTAGTTTATATAGGATTATCACGCACATCTTTCGTATTGGAAATCGACATCAATTATTGTGAATCTATTATCAACTATTTAGTGAGGATTATAAGGATTATTCTATTGGACATTTATTGGTGGAATTAAGTGAACTGTTCATTTGGATTATTACTTGGACTTCATTATTGTCAGATAAGTTATATATTGTATTTAATTTGTAAAATAATTATTTTTCGTCTGATTAAAAGTTAATTTGAGCCAATTTTGTTTTTCATTATTGCTGGCAATTCATTGGTCATTTCTACCACATAACAGAAATTGGGGGCTATCGTCCGGGATCTTCGAAATTGTTTAGAAAAGAAATTATTATATTTTTGTTTAATAGAAAATTTTTAAAAGTCAGCAATAATTTTTTACAAGATGCCATTTGATCCAGAACAATTCATGTCTACGTGTCAGGTGGAGAATTTTGAGAAGCTAAAAAAGGATGAGTTGATTATTTTGGGAAACATTTGAAATTAAACCTTAAATCTGGAATGAGAAAATTTGAAATTCAAAATGTGATCGCAAATTATTTGGTTGAAGAAGATTATTTTGATAAATCTGTTTTGG
>MJUU01023230.1:0-13694 GCA_002080025.1 Modiolus philippinarum
ATTATCTTCAAGTAATGGTAATTCAATGCATTACATTGCACTGTAATTTGCCCCATGCCTGGTAACTTCGGTATTTTATTTTTTATTATCACTGGACCGATTTCACTGCTGATGGGCTGTTAACCCTCGAGGGTATTCAATAGCCCAGTAGCCAGTACTTCGGTGTTGGCTCGAAAACATATTTAATTTGAAAACATGCAATATCAAAATTTAAGAAAATTTTGTTAAACCTAAGGATTATATCCCTCTTCATACATTGTAGCTCTGTCTTGAGTTGATTTTGGTTTCCTTTTTTAATCTATTGGTAATTTGTTCTCTCAGTTTTAACATATTTCAGTTTATAGATTTCCACGTTTGTTCTGCACTGAAGAGACATGAGTTGTCGAAATGCGCATATGCAGACTCTGAATTCAATGTAACTTAGGTATTTTGTTATTTATAATCTAAACCAGTAAAGCATTTCTTAAGATATATGGAATTGACATTCTTTAATTTCCATGGTCTTTATAACGAGTTGGTTGTTCAGTATAATACATGTTCCTCGTAACTAGTGACCGATATTTTTACATCTGCCTACATCTTGCATAAAGTCATTTTCTTTTAATATCTTGGCGTTCTGTTTTCACTTGTCTTTTTGTTTAAACCGATGTATAAAATGAAGGGAAACCAAAGTATTTGAAATATTTGTTAGCTATTTTTTGGCTTTGCATTTACCTCTTTTTGGTTATTTGTGTTCTATCATATTTTACATTTTTGTTTTGTTTTTGGTCTTCGAAATTATTTTGATTTGATCTGCACTGAAGGGACAAAGGTCGTCGAAATGGCCATAGCAGAGACTTAATTAATATTAACTTCGGTATTGTATCATTCCTAATCAGTTTTACATCTGAAATTTCTAAATATATTCGGATTTTGGGCCAGCATCACAGTACTGAATAACAAAATACCGAAGTTACTGAACTGATTGATTATTCTACTCTTAACTGAGTTTCCAAATAAATGATTTCCCTGTAAATATAGGAATACTAGCTCTGTTTTGACAAAATATGGAAGTATTGTTGATCGTCAAGTGTTAAATATAAAAAATATATTTTGACTTGAAAATAATAAAATTTTCTCTTGAAATTATTATTTCAATGACGATATTGTCAAAAGCGTTGCTTTTTTGTTTATTTGAATATAGGAATTTCATGGAAGCTTGCACAGCGTACCAGTTGTTAAATTTAACCAGTAATAACATTTGGATGAAATAAATAATTGCTTGTCAACAAAACGCGAAAGCAATTAATGAAGGAGAGATAACAGGAAACACTTACAATGGCCGAACATTACAATCACATGTCACAATCAACCAGGGAACTGCACAAGAAAAACAATAACATGACAAAAGACATAGATAACGATAGGAACTCGGGATGGCCGGACTTGGTACCGGCACTGGCAACAGCCTGCGGTAGGGTTAAACCGGTTTATGGGTACCCAAACCTCCCCTTTCTCTATCCCGTTTCCCTATAGTATAATTAACATAGAAATAAAAATCCCAATACAGGTAGACCACTAACTCTAAGACCACAATCTTGAAAAGGAAAGAATATACAAAACGTAATTTAGAAAGATGGATCGAGGAATGCTCGCCGCTAAACTGCGGGCTAGCTCAAGGAGCCTAGTCTGCTGGCAAAACACTGTCGCACTACGGAATAATAATCAAACTCAAAACTTCCCGAAGGGTTTGGTAAAGAATCATCATGGATTTCAGTAGACATCGGCAGTATCAGTGAGAGACCAGTATAATTTCAATAGACATCGGCAGTATCAGTGAGAGACCAGTATAATTGTAAAATCTTCAGGTCAGTGGATCCCAAAGCCAATTTAACGGAATCATGAAGAATATTCAGTCAATATCCCCTATTACGTAAAGAATGTAAGTTACGTCCCAGTTTTCTGGATTTTTTTTATCATTTTTTTTTGACATTTTTTAACAACATTTCCGTAAAAACGAGGGTGAGAAATGCCCTTAGTAATCAGCTGTTTCCGAGTCGCATTATACTTAGACACAAAATGTTCATATCTTCTATAAAACTTCTTAAATGTGTTTATAAAGAAAACCTCAGTATTCGAAGATAATGAGAACTTTAATTTTTTTTTTAAATTTCTTTTACTCAACGCATAACACTTGGAGCAAATATAAGAAAGTTTTGTTACCACACCCAGCGATGCCGATAAAAATAAAATGAACAAATGAAATAATATGTCATAAATGCACAAGGGACACAATCCTACAAATATATGGTAAGTTTTAGCAAATGGAACAGCAAATTATTTGCTTGTCCTTCCTCTTGAAGAAACCACGGGACCTACAGCAATGAGAAAACATTCATACCTCATAGTAAAGTCAAGACTCACTTGCTTAATGCTGAACAACGCAATATCCCTGTTTCTTGTCTTTTATATTCATCTAGGAAAATAATATTAGTTGATTTCATCTATATTTTACGTCATCCGTTACTGTTGCGTAAAAATTAACTTGATGAACTATCATTAGATCAGCTGTATTTGTATTCCATTGATATAGCATACAAAATGTATATAAGGCATTTAAGTCAAATAGCATTAATACATATTTATTTGTTTTAATTAACTATAACCAGGGGAAATTTCCGGCTGCGGATTGAAGAATTTGTCTAATCTGCGATATGATGCATGGAATTTAAGAAAGAATACTACATTGAAGAAAGGTGACTTTATTTACAGAATTATTAAGACAAACAAATGAACCAGTCTTTTTTGTTCGTCATCGGAAAACATCTCAAAAATCAAATCTGTATAAAATGACAATGATTTTCTTAAAAAAGTGTAACATCGCCATAATTGTTCATCTGTAGCTAGACTTTTGTTCATAAATTGACTTTCAGATTAGCAAAGAAAACGTGTCTTTTGTATCAAATTAAAGTACAAAAATACCCATATTGAATAATAATGATTAATTGTAAATTTTGTTATGCTGTACACGTCTCATCAGCAGCAGTGTTTGAATCAAATGGTATTGAAAACCATAATCGAAAATTAGTCAGAGAAAGAAGTACTCATTGCCAAGTAACAAGGACACCCACCGAGTGCAATGAAGCTTCAGTATTTTAATGGAGATAGAATTGTGATAAAAACAGGTAATTTATATGAAACGCAAGGTAAAATGTCAATGTCAAACAAATCTGCCTGCTGGTCTACCAGCCGTGGTATCGACCTAGTGGTTTCAAGTGTAAATAATACCCATGTTTCTCATTTACCAGGAAATTTTGTTAAGCTGTACACGTGCTTCAAGTGGTAACCTTTCATCATCAGCATTACAATCAAAGAATTTGGAAAGCCATAATCCAAAATAAGTCAGAAAGAAGTACTCAGTATCAAAAATATCGAAATAGGAGCCCAATCTACCTATTGCAATTTACGGAATGAGGCCTCAATATTTTAGAATTCTTATCATTATCGTTAATTTCTATAAAACGCAAGGTAAATTTTCATGTATGAATACAAGGTTGGTTCACCAGGAGTGACATCGACCACAAAACAAAATAGTTTCCCGCTGTCAGAATGGCAAGTATACATCTATTAGAAAGGTCGAAGTGTTCATGTTGTAACTAAATTGATATGATTTAAAAATACATGTAAAGCCAAACGCATTTAATTCGTCATTTTAGTTTGTAGGTTGTAGGTATTTTTTTTTGTCATTGACGGGTGAAATTCGTGAAGCAGACCATTGACTATCACTATCACTGATACCTTTGGTTTTTTGTGGGTTCACACTGCTAGTGATGTAGTTTTGCAAAGTTCTTGTGCTTTTGAATATAATGTCAATAGGTAATATCGGTGACACCTCTTTGGGGTTTGGAAATAAATTTATTTTGCTTTGTCTTAACTTTTGGTTGTCGGTCGAGCTACTATATTGGTCCTTAATATCAAAATATTAGCACCAGTTTTATAATTGCGCTCCATCCTTTAACGCACAAATAAGGAAAATTCCCTTTGCAATTTCTGTTTGGCTATGTAATGTTTTTATCATTTGTTTTACATCTGAATCGATTTGTTTTTGAATTTGTGAATCTTAATTTTTATTTTTCTGCCTTTTGTTTCAGTATTCGCTTACCAATATTTTTCAGCATTGCAGCTTTTATTTTTTTTCTTACCTAGAAAGGTTTCCCCCTTTCATTAGAATGTCTTCAATTTCAACAGTAATCCAAAAAGAAGAAAAAGTATAGTGAATATCAATACCATGTAATTTTTTTTTAATAAATCTTTTTTGTCGATAAATAACAAAATACCGAGGTTACTGTTAATTGAGGTTCTGCATAGCGCATTTCGACAACTTATGTCAACTTATCAGTGCAGACAAAATCAAAATTTCCCAAGTTTCAATTGAGTATGTGACAATTATTTTTTTTTATCTGTACTATGTTTTAAGGGTGTTTTTCTCAATGCATTATTCTTAGAACAAACAAAAGCAAGGTAAATTACAACAACAAGCGATGCTTTTAAGTGTCATTGTCGGGAAATCCAAAAAAAGTTCAAAAGATTTAAAATGAACAAATGGAATTATATAATTGGATATACATTGGACAAGTTGCCTACAAATACATTGTAGAGTTACCTAATTCGCTGGAGTTTTTGTTTTGTTTCCATCTTGTAGACACCATGAGGCCTTCAACAACGAACAAATACTCAGACCTAATACTACGTCCCAGACGGCTCGTAGCTCTGGTTCAAAAAACAAAATACTGAAATAACTGTAAATTTACTTTCTGCATATGGCAATTTCGACAATTTATGTCTCATCAGTGCAGATAAAATCAAAACATTGGAAATCCAGGAATCGAAAGATTTACAAAAGCTGATAGAGAACATATAATCAAAAGTAACTAAACAGAGAGCCAAAATCAGCTAAGGACAGAGCTTTGCATGAGGGCGATACTCCTTGGTTTTTAACAAAATTTTCTAATTTAGATATTGAAAGTTTTCAAAAAATCGGTTTTCGGGCAAGCACGGAAGTACTGGACTACTGGGTTGGTGAATACCCTCGGGGACTAACAATCCACCAGCAGTAGCATCGACCCAGTGGTAATTGCTAAATGCCGTTGAACAACGCTATATCCATGTCTTTTTTCTTATATATCTAACAAAATAATATTAAATTAATTTGAACAATATTTTTATGCCCCCACGACGATAAGTCGGGGGGGGGGCATATTGTTTTATCCCTGTCCGTCCGTCCGTTCGTCTTCCGTCCATCCGAGGGGGTACATGGTTTGTCTGCGCAACTCCTCCTACAGTTTTAATGCTAGAAATATTTTATTTTGCAGATCGCTTGTACATATATTGAAGATGTGCATGTGATAAGGATTTTGATTTTGTTTCAATACTGTTATAGTCAACATGAACGTAACGAACTATCATTAAATCAGTATCTAAGTACACTTTTATTTGTATTTCATTTTTAAAGCATATATAAAACAGTTCAGTCAAATTGCTTCACTGTAATTACCAATCTATATTTGGTTTAACAATCCATAACAAGAAGTTTCAAACTGAGAATCGAAGAAAAGATCTGATCTTCGAAATGATGCATGACAGCTGCAGAAAGGATAATACATTAAAGAGAAGAAATTGTATTTTCAGAATTATAAAGACACGTCAAATGAACAGATCTTTTCGTTCGTCATCGGATCTTCAAGTAAGTAAGTGACAACAATAGTCAGAAAGAGGGGGAGAACACTAAGCAAAATCCATTGGACGAACGGCAAATACTAGAATACAGCCCAACACAAAGTTATTCATGAACGCCGTCACATTCCCGACTCGGCAAGACCATTTTAAGCCAGTATAAAATGATAATCACATTCATCCAAATTCTCTCATCTATAATTGTATGTTGTAATTTATGTATGGAGAAGATCAAATGAGTTGGAATAACTCGTGTCTAATCCAAATATGTTTATTTGCAAATAAGATACGTTTAAAGTAAATCTATAACTAGTGTTGTTCATGATTTTGTTTCAGATCAACGCGCAAGTCCTTTTGAAAAAAATTATGCCTTTAATTGAATTGAATTATCTTTTACATATATTTCCTATCAAACTGCCATTTTACTATCAAACTGCCAGAGCTAATCAGCGAGTTGGCTTATTAGTTGATACATGTTTCTAATGTGTATTAAAATAAGCAAGTTCAAGAAAGTTCAGGGTGTTAATTCTGTAACTAAATTGGCATGATTTTGAATACATTTCCAAAAGAATATCGAAGATACAACAAAAGATCTTAAATCCAGTATATATGGTAATATGAGGATCACATCATGACAGAGAACGTAAATGACGAAAACGATTCAAACCGAACATATTTATTTAATTACAAAAACAGGAAAACAGGAAAACAGCAAACACCTACAATGGCCAGGAACTACAATCACATGCCACAATTTTACAAGCAAACTGCGCCAGAAAAACAATAATAAAAACAAGAGACAAACATAAATAACGATAGGAACTCGGGATAGACGATTGTAAGAACACATTACCAGTTGATTTTATGTGCAATCCTAAGGGCCATCTTGAACTTACTCTGTGGTAAGACCAAAGCCTAGTGTTGACTCCAAAAAGAAGAACACCAATAAAAAGTATTTTTATTTAATTGCTCGTTTTTACTCTGTATTTAATAGACTTTGTCACATGTGCATTTACTCTGCATGCTTTCATTGTTTATGAGTGATAAGAGAAACTTACCACTATATGTATATACTATTCCAGATTGTGGAAATTCGTTTGTTAATGCCACACGAAAGCGTAGAACAATATTTAAAAGGACAGACAATAGTCTTACAACATTTTGTTTGATAAAATCATGCCAATTTACTCCTTAAACATTCCTTGAAAAATATATGTCTGAAAGTTTAACAGTGTGATAGTGCAAGCGGGACAAGAGAGAGAGATTGAACATTCCCTCGCAAATGACACTATTATATTTATCGACGTCATATACTGAAATAACTTTATGGAATATAAGAAACCCAACTTAAGCGTCAGTGTGTTATTTCAGTCATGGTGAAATCATTCTTGAAAGAATTCGTCATATGGATACAATTTTTTAAATAGCTCCTTCAGCTGGCAGAGTAGTGGCGGTCATCCCTTGGCCCATCTTTCAAAATTACGAATTGTCATTTATTTTTCCTTTCATGCAGTTTGGGTACCATAAATCGGTTTAACCATACCACTGACCGTTGCTAGTGCCGGTACAAAGACCGGCTGTCCCTAGTTCCTATCGTTGTCTAATTTGTGTTTTTCCTCTGTAGTTCCCTGGAAGATTGTAGCATGTAAGTGTAATTTTCAGATATTGTAGATGTTTACTATTATCCCTTTTTATTTCATTATTTGTAATTTCCAAATGTTATTGTCACCATCTCTGCCTACATCTCTTGATTTTACTATCACAAGGTTTCTGGCAATTGAATCAAATTGAATGAATATATTTTGATTTATATGTTGTGATTGAATGAACGATTAATCGATTGTAAGAACACATTACCAGTTGATTTTATGTGCAATCCTAAGGGCCATCTTGAACTTACTCTGTGGTAAGACCAAAGCCTCGTGTTGAAGGCCTCATGTTGACTCCAAAAAGAAGAACACCAATAAAAAGTATTTTTATTTAATTGCTCGTTTTTACCATGTATTTAATAGACTTTGTCATTGCATTTACTCTGCATGCTTTCATTGTTTATGAGTGATAAGAGAAACTTACCACTATATGTATATACTATTCCAGATTGTGGAAATTCGTTTGTTAATGCCACACGAAAGCGTAGAACAATATTTAAAAGGACAGACAATAGTCTTACAGCACTTTGTTTGATAAAATGTGGATAACTGTTACAATAAAATTTTAAACCAAGATGAATACCAATGATAAAATGTTTGTTCCATTTGTTGGTTCTACCAGACTTTGTCTCATCTGTATTAACTCCATATGCTTTTATGGTTTTTATATACCTTGAAAGTATAACGTCTCCCATTTTAATACTTATATCGAAAACATTTGATCTACTCATGGCAATGACCGATAACTTAAGATTTTAATGTATAGACTTAATGTATAGACTTTTTAAATTGAGGTCATTGAGTTTCAGACATGATTAGAATATGTCTTTGCTATATATTAGCAAGTTCAGTGCTTAGGCTAAATAGTATTAATTATTATCAAGAACATGAAAGCATTTTCCCTCTTGTACTAAAGAATTTACACAATGTTTGGGAAATGTTGCATGACCAAAGGAGGAAGAAAACATAAGCTAATGGAGTTTAAGAATTAAAATTAAAGACACAAACCATATTAAGTATTATCGGATAATGGTGAATAAAAGGATATGGACTTAATCAGAATGCTAAATTAGTCCAGGCAGGGATGTGTTGTGTATCAGAAATACTTATACTTAAATATTTAATCACAACTCTCAAAATACGATACACAAAAGCTTGCAGGCAAGATAATACACTTCATCATTAGTTAACTGTTGATGGTCCATATGCGTCAATACAAATTTATAAAACAACAAAAAAAAAATCAATGGATATCGAAACAACGGCAGTAGAATACCGAAGGAACAGAGGAGTGAAATTTACAAAAATGGAAGTCCAAAGACATGACCAAAACGAGAACAGAAAACAATGACGTTAGACAGATACAAAGCACAGAAATAGAAATCACAACATTCAAAACAAAGGCACTCACAGTGTGAACTCCAGTGAAACTGAGATTGACATCAGGTGCTCCGGAAGAGTAAGCATGTCCTGCTCTGTTAACAGCACCCGTCACACGGTAAATGAGGCATTTATGTTTTTGAAAGATCTGTTAGGTAGCTGATTGGTCAATGTCATTTGCTAACCCTCAGACAAAACCAATTAAAAATCATGGTACGTGTTACTTCTCTAACCATCAAACAGTACCAAGTTAAATTTTGAAAAGCCTTTGTAATCATCGAGTATTCAAACATGGACAAGGACAGATCGGTATCACAAACATAACAAACGAAGACAAAACTAAAATATAACAAGACAACACAAAAATTAAAGCACTCACAGTGTGAACTCCCATAAAAACCGAGAGCGACATCAGGTGGTCCGGAAGGGTAAGCATGTCCTGCTCTGTTTACAGCACCCGTCACACTGTGAGTGAGTCAATCCAGGTAAAAAAAGGCGGTAGTCAAATCCGAGAAGACGTGAATCTAGCTGAAAATGTCCACTTTCATTTGGGATACTGACACGTCATATCTTTCAATGATGTTATGGTGACGGCCATATAATTTTTTGAGGGATGAAATTAACATAGGGATTTCCCTGACTAAGCAGCTTTTGGGACAGTGTTTTTACTCTGTTAAAAAAATCACTGTACAAACTACACGCTCGACAGCAAGATACTTTATGTTTAGGCTTCTAAAAGGAAATAGTTTTAATTTAATTCAAAATAACATTGTAAATTGTTTTCATATTATAACTAAATATAATTTTATCTTTCAGACTACAATGGTGGATATGACTATTGAAAATAAGCATAGAACACTTTATCAATCATAAACATCATATCATGATTGTAATATACTAAATAAATTATTTATACTTACTTAAAGAGTCTTTGTGGTTTTCTTACATACATAGTCGGATTCAAGCACAAATATGTTCACAGGACAGAATACAGTGAAAACAACCTAATATGTCACTTTGACTTAATAATATCAAAGTCTGAATGAGTTTGTACAAGAGGTCCCCGATGGTATTCACCAATAGTCATACTTGTCTGACATGATAAAACTACTATACATATATAGTACCTTGAATTTTACAGAATACTGTTTTATCAAAATTCTAAGCGATCACCACAAAAATCGAAGTCCAAAGACATGGCAAAAAGGACAACAGCTAGAGAAATACAAAGACAAAACAAGGACGTGAGACAGATACAATGCACGGAAATAAAAAGATTACAGTAAGAACTACGGCACTCATAGTGTGAACTCCCATGAAAACCGGAACCCATTTACAAGGAAGATCGATGCTAATACATGACAAATTCGATTGCACATATACAGTCCACAAAAAGTAAAGCATCAACTACATTTTAGCAGGAACATATTTTGTTAAGCTGTTTTGGCATAAGATGTATTAGTTTAAAAAACTTTTTTCGATGTAAAAGTTTAAACATGCTCCATATTACAAGCCGTCAAAAATCAGTATGGACAAATATCATTCGGCAGATACATAAACATTGTACGTCACAATTTTAATAAACCAATCACAATAAACTGACGTGCGCAAGCATTCTGAAGGTGAATCTACAGAACAACGTCAAATACGATGAACCAATCACTAAAGAGAAATAATACGTAATGTCCCAACTGATGCACGTGCACAAAAGGGGGAAATTCCGATTCAATGTACATGTATCTATAAATAAATTGAAACAAATATTACTATTTCTTTTAATCAAGTACGCAAGTAGCATACGAAATTACGTACAAATCGCGATATTTACGTATCAAATTGGATTAATTTATAGGATTCTTACAAATTTTTTAAATGTCGCAATAGATCTAAACAGACACAGAAGGCGTCCTTAATTCGTGCCTTCAAATGCACGTAAACGCAAAATGCGAGAAAAATTAGCGGCACTTATATCAACATGAATTATATTCAGTCTACAAGTTAAAGGGATGACCATTTGATTTTCAGGGGGAGGGGCTTGGGCGATTTTTGTAAATAAATAATTTAATCTTGGTGCCAGTGAAAATAAATATTCTTATCCTAATTTTCATGAAAATAAATAAATTAATTTTAATTCGAAGTATAATTTTTTTTAATTGCAAATGGAAATAAATATTTTAATGTGACATTTGTTGAAAATAAATAATTTTGTTCGAGATTTTCATGAAAATAAATTTTCTGAGCAAAATCGCCCAAGCATCCCCATGAAAATTAAAAGGGTCGTCCCTAAATTAATGCCGCAACAGGGATAGAATACAATGCATAGTCCCTGGTCTAGGCCGAATCCTTCTGCCTCTATGATAAAATTATTACCTATTTATCGTTTATCTTTTCTATTTGGACTTTTATTTTTATTTTACATATTATTTCTGTTGCCCAGTCCAAATAGAAAAAGATAAACTATAAACAGGTAATAATTTTACCATATAGCCTAGTTCTTCACGTCTTCTCAGATATATGCAAATTTAAGAAAACGTCCTTCGCCAAATACAAATTTAACAAAATGAATTAAACCTGAAATCAGATAAGAAGTTGAAAACAAAATTAGTAACCCCAAAACAAATATAATTAATATGACGTTGGGATACCCGTTTCTTAATTACAAGTAAAGGTAACGATTTGTATCATGTATACTCATGCTATCAACTACTGTGCTTTATTATTAAATATTTCCCTGCTATCAAATACATCCGACAAAGCAAACGCATTTTTTATCGATCATTTGTTTGTTTACTTGAGTACACGTTTCATTTTCTATTTCTAAACCGGCAGATGTGCGTGTTTATCATGATTTGATTGGATAGTGACGTCCCTGAGTAGTTATTTAAATCGTGCACGTGACGTATGATGTTTGCTTGAAATGGGAATTTCCAAGGTCATGTTCGCGCAGGTCAGTCAACTCGTCCATGCATTGTCCATACTGAATTTTGACGGCTTGTATATAGTCATTATATGAAAAGTTAGAAATTTATGCACAACCAAATTTAATGGAAAACAAAGTGTGTTTTATTATTGCGAGGTTAACTCTCCTGATCTATAAGACTTGGTTAAAAATTGTCCATTTGGTCGATTTTTAAACTTTTCAAGGGAACTTGGAAACTTCTGGAACGATTTTTCGAAATTTTGGGAAAAACACATTGTCTTTTTTTATTGAATTTTGACACATTTCAAATCAATTTGAGGAGCACATTAAAGACTACATTTAGCAATAATGGAATGTTATAACACATTTATCGCAAAAAGAAATGTTCTGGTGGCAAATTTGAACTCACAGCGTCACAAATTCGATTCTCTTTGAAACTGGTATTCTGCATATTGATAACCTTAAATTGGGAAATTATCTATCCGAAAGCTAGAATATATCGTCTAAGGTTATTTAGATCTTAACTAATTAACCGTGTTTTTCGAGATGAAGTCATGTTCATGCTGGATTTTCATACACCAAATGTATTGGTCGAGTTTGATTTTTTGATATTTCATAAAACAATCGGTATTCCAGTAGGTATGCAGCTGCTTGCTTATGCCTTCTTGTGAAGCCAATCTTTTACAAAAGCTTCTGAAAGATCAGCAAAAAATAATACTTTGCTAAATTCTGATATTATTGAACTTTTGATTATTATTGTTCTTTAACTCAGTATACGATTATTTGCTTCTCATGTACCTATTTAAGATGCTACATAATTAGAGAAAAGGGAGATTTCCTTCATATTTAAGTTTTTTATCGGAATTTAGAAAGAGGACGATTTAAATCAGAATATTTGACGAACGTGAGGATTTCAATTTTCCTACTACTGATTTCCCATTCATGGGAACTCACCAACCCAGTATTCAGTATTTCGGTGCTGACCAGAAAAAAACCGATTTATTTTGAAACTTGCAATTTGTAAATTTTACAAAATGCTGCTTAAATCTGAGGAGTATCCCACTCATGTTCAGCTCTGTCCTTTGGGGAATTTTGGCCTTTCTTATTTAGATCCTATTAGTAGTTTGTTCTCTATCAGCTTTTGCACGTATTTCGGTTTATGGACTTCCAAATGTTTTAATTTTTTCTTCATTGAAGAGACATATGCAGATATTATATTAAAAGTGACTTCTGTATTTCGTATTTGTAACGTCACCGGCTCCAACATATGTCATATTTACATCTCAATAATACGATAGGGTAAACAATCTCCCAATATGAGGAATTAACTAATATAAATTTATTTTAAGTTTCCAAATGTTTTGATTTGATCTACACTGAGGAGACATAAGTTGTCGAAATGCGCATATGCAGATATAAATTCACAGTACCTACCAGGCATGGGGTAATGCTAATGTGTAATGATAATGCATTGCAATGCATTACATATTTTCAAGTAATTCAATGTAATGTGTAATGCACCAATTTTTGCATTACATGTAATGGTAATTCAATGCATTACTATCACAAAAATGTATGTAATTCATGCATTACACTGCATTACATTGCATTACTATTTCCTACTGTACAAACATAGAGGGTGATTAACAGAAAAATGATATAAAATAAACTTAAATACTAGTAGGCCATGCCATAAGAATTAACCATCCATTTTAAAGCATGATTTTCATTAAAAAACCCTAATAAAATGAAAATAAGTTAGAACATGTTAAGAAATCTCATCTATTTTGTCCCAAATGATGAACAGTATTAAAAGTAACATTTTAATCAGGGATTAATCAAATGACATAATGCACAGCATGTCCAAATGTAAGAACATTCTTTTGGTCTACAATCCTGTATGTTTCATGGGAACTAAGATTTTTCCCTTTTTATTATCCAAAGGAATGATCATTTTTATTTTTAAATTTAATTGGCACACCCAATCATAAAAGTGTGTGTATTGATCCATTACCCTTAAAGAACCCCCCCCC